>JANSTS010007615.1:0-86926 GCA_026546915.1 Sylvicola fuscatus | reverse complement strand
TTTTGTTAGGTTTTTTATATTAATTTTGTTTGATGTACAAAAAGAAATGTGTCTCTTTGGGTGATGATTTAAATGACTAATATTGAAAATAATTTAATAACAAATCTGTATTTCCATATAAGTAAAGTACAAACATCTTCAACCTTTTGCCGTTAATTAATTATCAGTGTATTAAATGTTGATCCATGATTCAATAATTATAACATAAAGTCCTTATCTACTCAAGAAGAGCAATTAAAAACTCATCATTCCAATAATTTTGTTGAGTCGAACGATATTAGGTGTAAAAGCTGTATGATGGCTGTGCCAAAATTTCCAGGAAAAAGAAACATAAAGTCCAACGAAAATGGAACGCAAAAAGAACAAGAGAAAAAGAATAAAAAATGTACAAGCAACTGAGTAACCTTGAGCCATTTAACGGTTCTCGACTGTCGACACAATTCTAGGGAAATAAAACCAACTATTTGCAGCAAATTCAGTAGTAATAATTTGTAATTCTGTTGAAACTGATTGGATTGGTAAGTTTACATTTCTTTTTTATGTGAAATGTAAAGTATAACATTATAATACAACGGCCACAATTTGTTTGGTCTACTATACGTTTTTACTTAATTTTGCAATCTTGCTCTTAATCAGAAAAACGTCTAAATGTAAAATTAATTTAATGAATGTTTATTGATTGGTATCCAATTAAAGCGCCGTGAAAGCATCTTTTACCGAGAACTGCTAACTAAGGTCCAAGTTGTTTTATTTACTAATACTAATATGTAACTGCTTTCGTAGAAATTGTAATTATTAAAAACCGTTTCTAAGATCAATAAATATTATTATCTTGTTAGTTGTTATCCAATGATTATTGACACAAATATCTTATTTTATTTCCCCCGGCAAATAGTAGTATAAGCATCCATCTGATGTAAGTATATTAAATTTTTTTGTATCTGACTGCAGGTGAAAACGAAAAAATATAATCAATGGCATGTTTTAATGAACATCCCTTTGCTACTAGGTGCACCCATTAAGTGTTTAACGACTTTCTATCTGGCGGTAGATCTGTTAATATTCATCTATTATTCTCTTCAAGTGATTTTCATTCTTCTTGCATTGCATGCTTCCATTTCTCAGCATTATTACTTGACAATACAGTCTCAGTATCGTCAGGAACTTCTTATATGCTATTATCAGTGTTTACGATGTCTGGAATATTTTTTCCATAATCATCAGTTTCAACTGAAACAATTGACCCTAGTGAGGCCCTTGCTGAATCTGGAAGGGGTTCAATAGCAATTATGCAATTTTCTTTGTATATTTTTTTTAAGACATCTCTACTCAAATAGATTCTTTTTGTACATGCATCTATTATAGAATTATACCATATTTTACTCGTACATTGTACATTGCTTGTCCCATGTCCCATAAAGATACATTTCTTCGACTTGACATCTAATTTCTGTCGTTTTTCGTAAGGAGCGCATATACCATTGTCTCTGAGACAACTATGTCTTAATATTTGAATGATTTCATCAACAAACCGTTTGAATGAACATTCATTGAGCTTTTAACTGAAATCGATAACATAACTTAACGTGGTCTTTCCCACCTGTTGTTCATATTTAATCGAGCTATTTTTGCAAACAAACAAATAACACACTAAACAGTCTATGACAAGTATAACATACATGGCACCATAACATCACAAAAACTGTTTAAGAAAAATGCGAACTCTTAATTTGCAAGTCAAATATTTTCTGCAGAGATCCCTGAACATATATTATATCTTCATTCATTGTTGGCTGAGCAGATTATGAATGAATTACTCGTACACAGCGTGAGCACAATGAATGAACGATTCAATGGGATTTAATTCATGCAAAAATACATTTATACACGCTCGTCGTTTGCATCCTAAACCGTACAGTTGTTCACCCATTATCTCAGCCTTCAGCACTCGGGTGCATAGCTGTGTAGTATAGGACAGGCATGCAGATATGTGAAAATGTGCTCGAGCGTTAACATTTCCTCTGTACTCGTGCGGATACGAGTTCAATGTGTGAGCCCATATAGTAAGTGGAGCTGTGTGCAAAAATTATGCGATATCCTGCGGTTGATTGCATTTTCGTTGGCATTTTCGGAGAGGGATCCCATACAGATCTAAATGACTTTATTTATAAGCGACAGCAGTCTGTTTTCATTATGCTTATGCCTCACTAAACGATGCAGGCGACGACCCACGTTGCCAGTGAACGTGTCAGAATATATATCAATGTCATCTGGTTCATATGTCGAAGTTATATTGCTGTAGCGATGGTGATGATGCGGGTGTAACATAAAAGCGTTATAAAGATCTGAACTGTTCCAGGAGATTTACCAAAGTACAACAACAATGTTTCTATTTGTGGATCACATTGATTATTGCTAAAAGAACAATAAACGCGTGAAACGTAATTGAATGGCTTGAAGTTTCAATCGATTAGAAATTACCGAAACGATTTCTATAAATTCCACCCACTTAGTATGGCATCAATTATTCCTTTTGGGATATAAGAATGAACGATTTCATAAAAGAATTTAGAATGGTATGCAAAAGATGAAATAAATTATTTGGGTAGATTAAAAGCAGCAAACATAATTTTTATTTGTGTGAATGAAAAACAAAAATTTGGTTAATTAGGCCAACAAAAAGTGGGTGTTGTACTATTTATTAATATTACCTGATAAAAGCTGAATTCTGACGTCATTAAGTGTATCCTTGCTACCATGCCATACTAACTATACAATTGTAATAAGTCATACCGCATTTCTTGAGCTCTTGTACGCACATAAATGTGGTTTAATATGTGAACAACGTACGAAAACCTCCTTGCCATGTAGGATCGAAACATAAACTGCTCTCGTCGCCCACACACATCTAAGGCGAGCTTACAATTTCACAAGCAAATCTCTCAGCTTATTGATAGAGCTTGATACTGTACAGTCAATTTCATGTGTAAGTAATAAATTACACCTGTCATACAATTAATCAAATTTTCACATTCACTTTTAGTTTTCATTAAAATTCATTCAATGTTAAAAGAATTAGAAGTTATTTGCCATTTTTCTAACAAATTCAACTCGCTCCATAGAAGGATTGATGAGGAGCGTTAAAAAATGTTATACACGATAGATGCGATAGGTCATAAGGCTAATAAGGCATAAGGCATAAGGCACACCATGCTTGAGCTTGGCTGTTTCGCAACATATTCTTTTCAAGACGTTTTATCACCGGAGCTTCGGGTGCCAAAAAAGACATGAATATTTGCCACCAATAAACAACCAAAACAACTAATCAAACGTCTCAACTGAGGTTGAAGACAGAAATGCATCTGGCGAATGTTGTCGGAGAAGCAAGCACGTAAGTATTTATGTTCAGAAATTTTCTTGAAGGATTTTATAGCGTGGGTATCGTAAGTACAAACCATTCTGAAGTTAACTAAAAGTTGGATCTACAAACAGGTAATGTTTTCTACTTATGTATATCGCCGAGGTTAATTGATTAAAAGTATTGACCGAAAAAACGTTGAATATTCGTTTATGACAAGCCGAAAAATAAAATCACGGTTTTCCTTGGAAATATAAAAAGTAAGTTTGCATACGATTGTATGTGAAAAACGAAAGCATTATGTAGCAAATACACATACCATTTTCGTATCGTTTTATATAAACTCCGTCTTCGTTATTGAAATTGAGAAAAATCTTTCATCGTTAGGTTGGTTCGTGCCTTCAATTAATGCGTATCAATTAATAGTTAATAATAATTATGAAATTATCTATCTTACGAATCACCAAATGGTTTATTGGAAATACTTCTTTAAAGCGGTGTGACACCCAACATTTTCTTCTTAATAATAAACATGCTAGTAGTCGTTTGTACACACCTTTCTGTTTGCAACGCACTAAAGCGTTGATTTCATTGGTTGTTAGACAATCGTTTTCCCCCAGGTAACATACTTATTTATCTCTAGCCTCTAACCTTTATGCGTCTTAAGACATTCATGTTGTACAGCTAAACCGTATAATAAATAAGTCGTTGACTTTCATCAGCCAACACTTGTTTGAGAAGATATAGAATTTAGGACCTACCCATCATTTTGTTTATTTTAAGATAAAACCTTTCATATATACATTTTTTATGTAATACTTATATAGTCGTTGCTTATATACGAGCATGGTGTTGCACATTTTATGTTGTAAATCATCGTTTTTTCATACACATTTCAATGAGTTTTTTTTTGTGCTTGGTGTGATTTTGTTTGTAACAATACATTCACAAGAATATTCTTGACCACCTTGTATTGTACTGTTTTTCACTGTTGGCACTGTTGGAACAACAATGGCCGCCAGTTGCAATGTTTTATATCGCTCCAACACAACCAAGTGCAGCTAAATTTTCGCATAATCCATTGTAACATTATTTGCATGTATTTGTCATTAATTGAATACATATAAAGCAATCGCTCCGCACCTTTCGCACACCAGTCGCCAGCTCACTTACTTCGTGAGTAAAAAGAAGCACGAGCCTTTACGATTACCATTCGGAAAGTTCAAGGATTGCTTTGATGCCGTTGCCGGGCGCCGCGCCGGTTATGATATTTATATAAGAGAGCTGATCGCTGGCAGGGTTGCCATGGAGGATGTTTGAAAAGATGCTAAATGTTGAAAAACAAGTTGCCAAAAGATGCTTAATAGCAGAACAAAATATTCTGGAAGAATACTTATTTATGATTTGAGAGTAATTTATAAAGTAGTGGAGCAAAATAGAATACATTCATTAAGGATAAATACTCTCAGATAAATGATTATTTTTGCTTCGTATCGAGATTTCGTCGTGTTCATGGCATCACTGAACGCTGGGCGTCGCGTGATTGGTTAAGTGGGCCTTATACGATATACGGATCATGGCCATGTAGATGTATGCAGTCGCACTTTGGCAGTACGCAAGGATCGAGTTCAGTTTTCAGTCATTGTGATTTGTGAGTTCAGTGAGTAAGGTTTGCATCGAATTAGTGCTGTTAGTTATCCATTTCGAAGGTATTTTATTGCTTTTACACAATTTACTAATTTAACATATGCCAAACAAGCTTCTTTTTATCTTGATTTTCAAACGACAAAATATGGTCATCATATTCAAGTGAAAAAACCAAAGAAAATCCAGGTCGCTTATAAACCCATTTCGTAATTTTCTGCTTGTTTTTCTTCCGCCGCGCTGCATGCCATTTGTGTAGTTTTTGTTTTTTCATACAGCGGCCTCTACTTTGCCTTTTCTTCTTTTGGCAATAAAAACGTCTGTTCAGCGAATTTTATTGCTGGTGTTGGGATTCGAAACGCAATGCTGTGTATGCCCGGTTATGAAGTAAAACATAATACGGCCGCATAGAACATAAACTCGTGTGCATAACAACACTTTTGGTGCATATAATCGCATATATCGCTCAATACGCAGTTAACGTGTGTGCCGCTTATGTGGTGGAACGTTAAGGAGAAGGGCCGCAGGCCGCCTATGTCAAACCTCTGTACACCGTTTTTATAGTGTACAGTTTTTTTTTCGCGCTGATTTATTTAGAAGTGTAGACGACTAAAATTGTTTTGTTGGCACTTGTTTTTTTCTTAGAGCAGCGTAGATAATTGTTGATTTGAATTGAATTTTCTTTGCTCTGACACGCTCTGACAAATATATATTACCATAAGGTTCTGATAAACGTAAGCAGAAATAAAACAAAATATATAGTAACATATATACAACCATCACATAGTAAACTATGCAAAATGATAATTTTAGGCTCATAGTAATTTAATATAACAAAAAAATTTCAGAAATCAACCTAAAAGGAAAGCGCCAACAAGATGGCAAAAAATCTTCCTTCTATGATTATCAGGCATTTTACGCAAAATGATGCAGCAGAATCATCCACAAGTGCAAGACGGGTACTCCCCTCAATCGTGGATATTTCGGCAAGGTAATTTTGGTTTTATTTTAAAAGCTAGTCCCACATATTTAACTTACTTAACTGGTTTGTTATTAAAGCTGCCCAGGAATAGGTCGGTCAAATGCACCAACAGAGAATGAAAACATGAAGGCAAGAATGAAAAAGTTTCGAAGCGAGTTTCAGAAGATGGCAAAAGAGGCGGCCAAACCACGCGCTTACAAGGAACAAGCTGAACGGGAAGTCAAAAGGTGAATTTCTAAAGAAAATCATTCTTGGAGTCAGAAATAAAACTTTTTTTTACACTTCAGACAGCAACGCCTAAACGAGGGGCGTACGTTGCCATCTGTGCCAGACGAAAACGACCCATATCCGCTTAATCATGAGCAACGATTGGAGTACCATCGAAATGGAAAAAAGCGTGTCCGGTTCGCTAGAAAAGAACACGAAGAGTGGTTCCGCTACACACCTGAACAATAATCTCCTCAAAATTGTCGAACACAAAATGTTGACCGTAAACTTTTCATAATTTAATGTTAAAAAAAATAAAGTGAAAATAAAATTTTATTTTCACTGTGAAAACAGTTTTCCTTTCTTTTTTTTTAATTTATGTTTTTTAGCTTTCTTCCAGCTTACTTCATAAAGTGTTTTAGGTAAATGTTTTGCGGTTTTAAAAGTTTACTCTTCTGTGCAATTTCTTTAAGAAATGTGCTGTTTGGACACGACTTGCGGTCGCAGAATGTCTTAACTCTTAATGCATTCTTGTAATTTGGTACATTAAACTTTATAAACGATTCACAGCAGTATGTCACCATTTCTGAGTTGAATTAAGTTGTTTTGAGCAACATGTGTCACCCCGCATGTAAACGCGTATGAACGTAGTACCGCCTGCCTCGCGACTGTCTCGCGATGAACACTTTCATGTTTGTGGCCGCGTCCCCTACCACGTTCAACAATATCGCCAGAGATTGGGTACATGAATTACCGTCCTCCATTGCACTCTGCAGGTCGTCGTCTGCCTTCCTCACCCCGACCCTCTAGACTTGGTTAAATAAAATTTATAGTTGGCTGATTTGGCACCAATCGCCGGCTCAACATTCTCACCTACCTAAAAACTTTATATACTGGCTATATGCTAAATACAGAAAACATTTGTTTGAACAAATTAAGCAATTAAATATTTTTATTGAATTCATTTATATTGTATTACAATTTTTGCTTTTTGTAAGGAATTTACAGTTTCGACTAAAATTAATTTTCCGTTAAATTTCTATTTCATTTTTGGATGGCTTTTTACTTTTTAGCCAACAGACGTAAGGAGTGTTCTTTAAAGTTATCATAATCAAGAAGAAAAAGATGAACTGATAAAAATGAATAGCCATTTACACTGAACAATTTCAAGTGCATTTTTGTACGTCTGCTAAGAGTTGATAAGAGTTTCAAAATCTTTCAGATGAACATATAAGGATTTTTTGATTTGATTACTTATTTATAACAAAACTATTGTATTAATTTAAAACGGTAATGTTTTTGGTAATTACATCATTTCGGTGATGTCTGATTATAGAAATGAGTTTGGACAAGAGTTGTTGAACTATTTTGCATCAGTTGTTGGCACCGAAGAGAGTTCTGTTGGCTGAACACTAAAACTTAAAAAAGGCTAATCTGAATATATGTATTTGAAGTGGTGTTGTGTAGTATATCTATCAAACAGAATGTTCACACTTATTGGCCACATTCATGGGGTTGAGTATAAGTCAAAAAAGAAAAGAAATAAACTCACAAATGTCCTGATTTATGTTGATGTTTATGCAAACCGTGTTTTGTCTTGAATTTTTTTTTGCATTTGCCATGGTAGCAAAAGAACGCATATGGTCGATGGTTAGCCAAGTGCCGAAGATACTGCGAAACTATGTCAAATTCTTTTGAGCACAAGTTACACTTGGTTGGTAGGCATCCTTGGGCCTTTCCTGCTTCAGCCTCATAGTTTAAAGTCTGAGAAGCCCGATTATCTTGAGCCACAGAGTTTTCAGTTAGAGTTTTCACAATAGTTGGATATGTTAGCAAAGGTTCAGAGTTTCTTAGCAAGCCAACAGGTGCATTTACACTGCGACCATTTGCGTCAACAAAAACGAATGCCTTTATGTTAGTCCATGGTCGCCACAGTCTAACAAGTCTGTAATCTCCAATATTTGCAACTTCTAATTTTGATGAACTCATTCTACCAGCAGCTCAATTTATTTTCTATTTTTACTAATTGTCACCTGTATCACTCCAGCTAATATTCCAAACTGCAACGTATCTTTACTATAACCATTTTTCTTGCTGAAATTTTCACTAAAGCTTTTTATGTATTTGTGAAGGTGTGGTCATATATTTCAACGAATGAATATTTAAATATAAGTTAATTATTGCTGACGTACCACATATTGCTGCTCGCAAGTGTGTAACGAATATGCGATCCTGTCGTATGTTGAGGTCTTATGTGTGAGAGTTGTTGAATATAAATTTATATCGATGAAATACGACGCTTACATGCGAAAAGTCTTCTTTTAAATTGTATTTCGTTTTACGTTCAGAATAGAGAAAAGTGGGGAACATATCTTGGCACATTTAAAAGCCACAAATATTCTCAGAATCATTACCTATATCTATATAAACACGAACGCATTGAAATGAGAGCAATGCGTTTCCTTGAAAGTTAATAAGCCTATCGAATAGGTGTCCTTGTTTCATAAATTCTGATATTTGTAATTCATTAGTATTTTTCAATTCAAATTAGTCACTAAAATACAATTTTTCACACACCTTTTCGTATTTTACTTGCTTTTTTTTTTGAAAGCACGCCTATTAGCGACAAACAGAGCTTTTCAACAAAGCTAGCTATAAGAAAAAGTTGAGTCTAGAGTGACGGGGTGAAGAAGGCAGCGCCGATCCGCACAGTACGACGCTAACTTACGTCCAATCATATTACAAGTGCTGTTGTGTGAGAGAAAAGGCAAATGTGGGCGCAATGCCAAGCATGCGCCGCGCCGCAACCCACGGCTTGGCACAGCTTTCCGCGAGTTTTTCGTAAGACAGGCGTTGCTATACAGTGCACGATTTTGTGACTACAAAGTAGAAATGTCTCGCTCACACTGCCCACAATTAAGCTGAGAATTTATGATTTTCTTATCGCGATTGGCCGTTTTTAATATGTAACGTACCTTTCAAGTGGCAACCAGTTAACATACATATATGTAGTTAAGACGTTAATGTTGCACTTGGTGTTGAAACTAAAAAACTTACGAGAATTGTATACAATTATACGGAAAGTGTTTAATAACGAATTTGGCCTCGAAACACTGTGCAGTGTGTGTCTACAAAGAACTGCTGAAATCGTTACATATACCATATATGCTTGTACATGCGAGACGAGAGCTGTGACTAATTTGCCTTTGTTCGCATCGCGTTTTTGTTTATGTTATTTTCGCAATTACCACAAACAATTAAATAAACGACCGGCGAATGTTCGAGTCTCAACAGTTTGTGTTGTGAAAAATTCCGATAAACAATATATGCTGATCAATACGAAAATAATATAACGCCAAAGAGGACTGACCGACACATACGATTTGTGTACGAGTTGAGTGTGTGTAACATATATGGTATACTGATCAAGCAATAGTCGTGAAAGTGATACTCGCAAAATGTTGTTCTTTGCTACAGGTGACGGTCGCATTGTCACCCTAAGAGAGTGTTTGCAGGAGCAGCCCTTACGAGGAGTGGTCGATGGGCGCTTGGCGTTTGCCACCTCGCCAGGCGTCTTGGAAAATTACAGTGCGAATCAACAGCTATTCGACCAGAAGATGGGCACTGAACGTTACTGCATTGCCATACGCCATTCCAGGCTGACAGACACCGACACAGTCCGCTGGGAGGTCATCTACGACCAGTCGAATCGTAAGCGCTTCACGAAAGTGGCTGAAGTCACCAAGAAATGCGCGTTTGTAAAAGCCCAACACATTCTTCCTTCTCTTCTGTGTACATTCGACAAATGCCACACTCCGAGTGAAGATAATCACAATCGTCTGCCGCCGATTGCCGAGGACTCTATTTGGAAGATGCCTAAAATTAAGAAGGCACATGCAACGCAGGGCACTGTTTTTTTTTCTTACTTTGACATGCAGCCAAAGCAGGATGAGGACGATTTGTCGTGCAATTCTAGCGTTCCAAGCAATGATGACGATTTTTCGATTCTAAGTGACTCGCGTTGCAGCCATCCACTCCAATGCTTCCAGGAGAGAACTAGATACATGAAGTTTGTTATTAATGACAAATAGTGGGAAATATGAATCATATAAAAGGCGAATATATTCATAACATACATTTTTTACGTTATTAAAACAAGTATAATTTTTTTGCATAACACATGTGCTGTTTACATTATATTACAAAATTCAAATGTGTAAGACAATCAGAGGACAATCAGAGGACACAATTTTGATGTTTTTTTTTTTTACCAACTTTATAAACATAAATATTCTCCAATCTTATTATCATATCTTAACAACACATATGAAATATCCAGCATAATCGCCGCTGCGACATACACATTCCACTTATGACACTTGTGCTGTGTGGATGTGTATAATCATAACTCCGGAGGACTGTTGTGTATTTAATTGAAAATGTCTTATAGTCGTACAGCGGCATTCGTCTGGTGAACATTTAAGAACATTGTTTGTGTCGCGGTTCATTGTTTTTACATACAAACATTTCTTTGTGACAAAAAGTTTGTGAACATATTTTAACAACTCAGTGATAATATGGAGGAAGGAAAAAGAAAGTTACAAACTTCAAGGATATATCCAATGAATTGTCGTAATCCGTATCCATTTATTGGCGAGACCATTCCCGACAAGCCACTACGTATTCGACGCCCAGTGAAACCATCACCAGCACAGCCACCAAAGGACCAAAACTATAATGGATGGCCATCGTTGGAGCAGTATTTTCCAGCAACTTTGGGTAAATCACCTGCTGAATCAAACATCAAGGAGGAAGGGTACAAGATGAGATCATTAAACTTCCACTGGCCGTACTGGCACATTGCTTCAGCAATCAGTGAACCAGATCCTATTGAGGTCCTATGTGTTGCACCAGAAACTTACCATGGTCCTTTGTTACCAAAGTACTTGCCGCCGCAGCAAGAACGTAAACAACACCAGATGCCATCAATGGACGATCAAGGAGTTCAACACAAATAAAGGCGACCACAAATGAAATGAATATAAGACGATTCTTGATTCCTTGTTTAGTTTTAGTATTTTTTATTATCGTGTGTAATTTTGACACGTATGTTTAATATATAAATAACACAATAATAAGAATAATTTTCAAACAAAAATAGATATTGAAAAGAATTTTTGATATTAAAATGACAAAGTTGCTGCTACACATGTTTATAAAAACCGATTGAGAATAACTAATAAAGATTTTCTGATTCATTCCTCATATTATGTTTTGAATAAATGTATTCTAACTTTATTAACTGTGTTTTATAATGGTTTTAACGTTATTTGGTCTTTTTATTGTTTTGTTCAATTTTTCAGTATTAAACTGAGGCAGCTACAACGACGACTTCGCCAACAATACAAGCTTCATAGATCAACGAAGGGCCGATCATTAATAGATGATCATTGCTGTCCATGGCCATCCACACAGTTCCCGCCGGACTCCTGATTACACGAGAATCATACGAATTCACCAGCTCATAGATTGGCTGGCCCATCCCAGCTACTAACTCGCGGTTGGAAGCGCAGAAGACAGTAACAACGTAATCGGTTGAATTGACCGCATAAAAGGTGATCATCTCTTCATTAGACATCATGTGGTATCTGCAATGAATCAGTTAATTTATTCTTTATGCACAAACAAAAAACACACTTCAATAGGTTACCTGCTTGTTGCAATCGACGGCAATGTAGTCACACAAATCCACGAGTATAATCCAGCCGAAAGGTGACGGGCGACTAACTGCACGTCAGACAACGCGCATGTCACAAGTTTGCAAAAATATAATGCTCAACTCATAAAATAATAATCAACATATTGAACGCAGTGGATTTATTCCTCGAAAACCGGCTTTCAAAGTAAATAAAACATATTTCATGCATACATATGTTTCTCGAATGAAATGAGTCGGCTTTTGGCGTCAACACTCGCATAAAATGTTTTTAATTGCCGCATCTGCATTGTGCATTTTATGGAATTCGCAAGTCAATCCTTTGTTCTTATGATTTTATGTTTATGAAAATAAATAGCTCAACTTCAAAGAATGACGAATATAACGTAAAATGTTTGTTTGAAATGTATTTCTTCATATTGTAAGATTTGAACTGAAACCAAGGAAGAGAATCATACAGAAATAGAATAGTTCAATAGCAGGTTTTTATTGCTTCTCAAGAAAATAATCTTCTTTATTCTTTTTCTCTCGCCCAGGTTTTAACTTGTTTAACTAAAGCTCGTTTCCCATTGGCTGTTCATATCGAATGTGTGATCCAGACATACGTTATGTAAACATACGAGTAAATTGTGGATTAAGAGTTTTGAAATAAAATGACGCATATCATGTTGCCTATACGCCAATGGCCAAATGGTATTGAAGATTGAATTTGATTTCGCTTTATATGACAAAACTCATAAACTAAATATCGAATTGCGTCTGTTATCATAATATTAACTAACTTAATAACCCTACAGATTATTAATTGTTTAAGTATGTATTTGCATTATAAAATATAGCTTTCGAGTATTAGGTTTGTAGACTCCTTGACTCTTTGTTGTTGTGACGGTTCGTGGACATTTTTAGATCTTCCACTTTCTATGCTATTCCAAGGACGTCTCTTGATGAACATAAACATAAAGTTATGTTATTTATGTTAATATACATACTTTGAAACGTCCGTAGCTTACGCGATATGCTGCACTCTTAAATTGGTCTGATTAGTCGCACACTAGTGATTTGTGAAGAGGTTTTCGATGAGATGCCGGAGTTTTTTCTGTTGAAAGAACCACTTGAGATAATTTGTTAAGACATTAAATAGCCGAACGACCTGACAATACAAAGATAAAAATTGTATCAGTGAATTAAAGATGACAATGTGTGGTGCAAAATTATTACGTTAGACTTTTTCATACAAAGTACGTCTTAAATTCATGTAATGTTCTAACTCAATTTTAATTATATTAAAGATAAGTAATTGTAAGTTTGTTTTAAAAGTCAATTATGTATGATTGCGGTCGATTTTTAGTTGTCGAGAAGTATAATGCATTTCGATGGCTTAGAATGGACAGAATCGGAAGTTTAGTGTTACTTTCCCTGCCAATTGGCTTGACAATGGTGCTGAATTGGAGAAAATTGTATCATAGACTTTGTAATCAATTTTATCTGAGTTAACGGCCATTAAGTGCGCAGCTTGTGTCCGTCTTAAATGACAGAATTTCTTTTTTTATTCTTTCTGCTACAGGCCGGGCTAATCTCATTAATTAATTAGTATTGAATATACGCGCACTGACTTAAAGAAATACCGGATGCCTATAGGCTATAGATAAGAAAACTGATTTTCTTCATACATTTATTATTGGTGCGACATTAAATATTATACAATATCTGATTACAACATTCAGCAAAAGATTCTTTTTGGACCTGGAAACTTAACTTTTGTAAAGTAAGGAGGAAGACAGAACCTTAAACCGGTCATAAAACTCCCGCTGTGCAGTAGTGAAGGTTTAGTATCTTCGTCTTGTGTAAATGTGTCATTATTACCATTATTGAAAATGTTTATTGTCCGGTGTGGTAACAGTTATTTTGAAGTGTTAATATAACGACTGTCGTAAATATAAAAATTCTTTCTTTAATTACCATTAAGCCACAAATGGGATCAACTCCAAATTCGGGTTAATTCCTATCGCGTTTTAGACATGTTATTAACATTTTTTTTCTTAAATTATTATTATTTCGAACATTGTATTTCAGGTAAAATATATAAAAGTGTTTAGCTTCTCGTTGGGCTTATGTTTTTCTGAATGTTGCCTATTAATGAAATTTTATGATATTTTTTCGTTAATATTTTGTATGTGTATTTTACGTTTAAACTTAAATATTTAGCATTCAATGTAATGAAACAAAAACATTAATATTTATCGTCACTTTAACTTATTCGATGAAGTAAAAGACACATGGTGTTGAATTAGTTAATACGCAAACCAAGTACTATCCTAGTTCAGTACAGATGGCGCTCTGATCGCAAAAGTAATTGCAAAAAGTTTTCTTTTTATTTCACATTTTTAAATTAATGTTGTCTGTAATGTGATATGTTTTCTATGTTGACATGGTTAATGCTTAATGCATAATAAGCCACTAAATTCATAGTTAATAAGAAGATTGACAAAGCATATGAAAGCTTTCGAGGTGGTTTGTGCATGAGCAAAAAAGTAAGTTAAGCTATATTTGGTATAACTAAATTACTACATTTAGATATTGTCAATTTCAGTTCTGTCCATGCGATATAGCAACCAGTCCTCAGACTCAGTTAAGTCATGTGCTCCCATTTTGTCATAGAAGTTTCTGGCTGGATTCCACCGCAGCACGTGAAAATCAAGGCGTTGGCAGTCTTCCGATTTGGCGAATTGGGCGACGTGCTGCATAAGACGTCGACCTGCGCCGAGCTTCCGGCTAGCCGGACGCACGTACAGGTCCTCCATAAATAGCGCCTTGCCACGCCAGGTGGAGTAGGAGAAGAAGCAGAGTGCATATCCAACTATTGAACTGGATAGAGAGTTACGTAAGGTAGTTTCCATAAAAATCGCCAGTCACATTTGTAATTGATTTCTTGTCGAAAAAAAAACAGTGCTGAGAATAAGAATAGGTTCGCATCGCTTGAGATCATTTTGAGTTTTCTTCTGTGTAAACTGTACAGACCACAGCAAACACCGCAAGCAACGCAACGATCCTACACACATATTTTCAGACAACAAGTCACATTATCTGCGGCCTGATAACGCATGTCAATATTGGCACACTGCTCGCAGCGTGGAACTATCCTGGATGCAGCCAGCCTCGTCGTAAAGCGGTCTATTTGTCTCTAGTTGGGGAGGGGGACACAAATAAAGACAGCATAATAATAAAATTTATTTCTCCCTTTTAACATACTCTCCATATTTATATAACCAACTGATAACCGCACAATCAAAGTTCAAACAGACTGCCTCTCAGCACAGAACTACAGTTTGAACAAGAAGAAGATCTGTAGATGGTGACACAGCGATAGACTGACATTCTTATCTATAAACACTTTTCATGTCTCTTGGGAATCGACAATGTACGATTATTATAAACTATATAATACTTAATAAGCATGACTTTGTATGGCCCATAACTCGCTACTGATGTCCAGATAATCTGTATTAGGCAAAGATAACGTGAGTGACTACACGATCAGCTCACCACTTACCAACTGGTTTGTCCAGAAAGTTCCTGTTTCGCAACAAAACAATAAAACAACGGCGTTTTGTTGTCTTGAGAGTTATATCCACCATCTCTTAGCAGGTCTACCAAGGAATTTTATTTTTTAAATCAGAAACGTATGCGAAAAGAGCTCAATTGACTCACCATCTTTAGTAAGTTGAGGTCCATTTGGCATTTTTTCAAAGTCTGCCAGTTCCTTAAAAAAGTCGTATTTGTGTGAGCTTGGATGTAATCCTTAAACAAGTTTAACTTTACCTGAATCATTGCGATAACATCATCCAAGTCAGATTCTTCTGCTCGACAGACAGTAACCGATGTTGCCATTAAAATGCCGCTTTTTAATGTTTTTAATAACTTTTTCTAATCAAACGACACCGTAAATTCTAACAATAAAATTACAAGAAAGACTATATCCAGTCAAGTGAGTGCTCCAAACTGAAATAAGAAGATTAAACGTCTGCAACGCGGCGCTCGCATTCTACCCAAAAGCAGTGAATTCTCCAGTATTGGTGCTGATTAGATAAGCTTATTATAAGTTATAAAGTTTATAGTTCACTTATCAATTTGAAGTATGTTGCTACAAAGATTTTCCCTAATCAGTCCTGCAGCGGGAGGGTAGGATTGGATTTTCAAGTAACATAGAGCCTCGCCTCTGTTCTGTTATCACGTCTTATCACAGAAATTGTACTTGTTCGATTATGACACATATTCAATTCATCAAGTCATCGCTGAACAATCAATCTAACATCGCGCCGGAATGTAATCAGCGATTGGAACAGAAGCTGTGCGGATAAGCTCTTCCCTTCTTGCTAACTCGTAATTCGTTATCGTGCAGTTTAGCCGGTACAACAGGTGGCGAGATGCATTGTTGGTGCAATCATTAGATTTACGATAAGACAGTGACGCTCTGTATAGTGAGCTGATAAACGATGACCTTTGCTAATTTTTTTGCATTTACTTGTATGTAGACGTTGTTGTGGGCTTGCCGGCAGATAACACTTACTTAATTGTAGCTTCCGTGAAAAAGGTGTATAGATAACAAATAAACAAACTAATCGTTTCTTAAATGTTTACTTACAGCAAAAGTTTCTTAAATATTGGCAAATAGTTTTCATTCGAATTTTACGCAATTTTGCATGTTTGTAGGTTGAAGATGCAGCCATTTATTGCTATAAACTGCATTAGGAATGCATACATAAGAAAATATATCAACAAATGACGCGACACGATGCGATTTGACGCTTCACATTTGTTTTAAAGCCAGATAAAAAAACAACATAACAACAACAAGCCATTTATGGGGACAACTCCGTCAGAAACGGAACAAACAAAGCCAATTCAGTTTGTCACTGTTTAAAATGTAGAATAAATTTTAATTTAAAAATATAAATGTGAAATGAATTACTTGTATGATGATGTGAAGCAGCAGAACGTCGTTATACAAAACCACGTCAAAATGCAAACAAATTTCCGTTTCTTATCAGTAATAAATACATATATGATGTTTTTTTTTTTTAAGTTTTCTTGTTATTGTCGTTGTTGTCTGTTTATATTTTATATTACATATATTCTCGTTCTGCAATATATAGTGAATGTAAAATACATAAATTTTAGTACATAGTAAAACGCAGCTTAAGAATATAATTGGGTAAAGAACGTTAAAACCACCATTTTATTCAGTTTATAGAGACTAATGGATACCTAAGTTTTTGGTCTTTAAAAAACAATACTAGTTACTAAATTTCATTTGAACTTAGTGAGTAATTTTGTTTTAGCCTTGACACCTTTAATAAAAATGTTCATGGATAGTTCAGTAGATTTTTAGCAAACATTGTCAACGACTTTTAAAAAGATTGTTGAATAAATGAGGAAAACGTTGGGAGCAATTACCATTTTCTCAAATCAACTTTTTAAGAACTTTTTTTGTAATTTAATTGTATTATTTAGTCATTCTGTTTGATAGTGAATATTCGATAGACCATTAAGGGAATTTTGAAACAAGACGTTTATCAAGTACAAGTTTATGTTGCCACACTTTCATTCAAAATGTTCTTTCGTTAGTCCGAACACAAATCACTTAGGGCAGTTGGGTTGAACAATCTGAAATGTTGATAAGAATTTGTAAACAAAGGAAAAATACAATAATAATGAATAATTAGAAAATTATTATAATTATATTTGTAAAAAGCACATTATTAAAATGGTAAAATTGTGTTGAGACAGTTCAGGACTTTCGAAATCGCGTACAAAAATTGATGATAATAAAGGTAAACGGTTGTAAGATAAAACTTTAACTATAATAACAATATTTTAATAAAAAAAACTACATTAAATTAAAGAATGATTCTTCAAACTGAACGGCTTAGATTAAGAAACCGTCAATTGATGTATAATATTTATTTTCTGTGGCGTTAAAGCTCTCATTGCAATTATTTTTAAAGAACATTAGCCAGCTTTGGAAAAAGTATATAATTTCTTTGCAACCGTCGCGTTAAGTGTGATGATTTAATCGCATCACTTACGCTGCTGTCGTTTGCATCTTGAATGGTGTTTAGGGCCTACTGGGACCACGAAGACGTCTACCACATATATTCACCACAATGAATGCCACATCAAATGATCGGGAAACACAGCCTGAGACGCCACACAAGTTCATCGTGTTCTTCTAACGTCACACAATCATTTGGATGTGTGTAGAAAAATATCTAAAATATAAATGAAACTGAAAACAAATAGAGGAGGGCAGTAAAATGGGGAAAATACAACAAAACCCAAAGAATGAGCGTATAAAGCTGAAACTTATAACTTGCAAACAAGGCTGCTCGTACATATACTTATATGGGTACATATATGTTGAGTGGAAGCGCTGCAATACTGCTGAATAAAATATATAGAGTATACAGGCGACTGTAGTAGCTTGTTGTGGCGCATAGGAGCAGCAATATAAATTTTTTTTGTGATTTTTTCGTGTAGCAAGCTTATTTCCATAAACACGACTGGCGGCAGTGCTGTATGATGTATCGCGGCTTTCCTGCAACCGGGGGATTCGAATTGGCTTTAGTTTTGCGTATTATTTTGTAAGTCAGAAGTGCACGCCGCGTGTAGCGCAGTTAGTGATTTTGTGAACGGATTTGGAGCGCGCGAAAGCGCTTTTAGTGTGTTGTGTCGTCAAGGTGAAGAAACCTGCTGGAAAGTTTGCCGAAAAACTCTAGAAAAAAAATTCAAAAAAATACATTTGATTGGACATTTTTGTATAATAAGTAAATGGAGTGGTGAACAGACACGCCGGGGTTAAAGCTCGTGCTTGAGTTATTTTGTATTTTGGACCATTTTGGAGGGGCTTTAGAGCGCCATTTTGTTTATTTCATTAAAGCTCAACGCTATAAAGTCTTGATCTTTACAAGTGACAATACATTTGGAACATGGCCGGTAGTAAAACCTGTTTTTGTAAGTTCAAATCTAGTTAAGACGTTTTGTAATTTCGCCTCAACGAGAAGTATGTCGCCATAAATTGTTTTAAGCCCTGCTAACAAAAAAATTTCCTGCAAATACTCACTTTCAATTTGCCTAACATTAAATTAAGTGTTCAGCAAACACTCGCACTTGATTAACCTATAAAGTTTAGCCACACATTTTTTTAAAGTTAAATTTTATTATTGTCTAGCAGTGTGGTAATCATCTGCAGATTGTGTTATCAAAATTCTATACTTTCTGTGCGTATGTATTCGAAAATGCACACATACCTCCCAACCCCGATAAAGATAACGATAAGACGTGCAACACTGGCAAGGTGTGATAACTGATGAGTGATAACAACTACAATCTTGTGAATATGTGAGATATGCGGCTGCAATTTTGGTATATTTTCTGTTTCCAGTTTCGACTGTGATGATTGTATAGTAATGGTGATTTTTTTTTTGTTTTTTACTTAAATGCGGGGGAAATGTGAAAAATATGGTTCGCTGCGTTTGCGGGACTATCTTAGTAGCTCGACGACCGTTTAGACGCAATGTGGTGTGACTCTGCAGTATTGGTATAAACATAAACAGTTTAATTTCATTTATGTTAATAGTGTAATAATTATGTAAAATGTGTGTAGGGCCAAAGAAAATTATGTTCTACATTCAAGTACATAGGGGCGCGTATTCAAATAGAACCTAGCAGAGTATAACACGAAGCTGCTTTTCATTGCCATGGCTAATATGGTCGTCGTCTACATTTACCTTGCGAGTACAATAATTCACGTGGTTGTTTTTCATATGCAAACACCTATAAAAAAGCTCACATGGAAAATTTTCAATTACATGGAATCATTGTGCCGCGCTCGGCGTTCTTTAGTAATTTTCAATGGTTGTTATATTGAAAGCGTTGAAGGTTTTTTAAGTGCTGTGCAGTTTTATGATATGTTTTATGTTTGCCATATTAATTTAAAAGATTCTTAAATTGTAAATGGTCATGTTATTCATTGAAACAACTTGAAGGTATGTCTCTGATTCACTGAAATATAATCATCGCTTGATTTCGTCTCTTCCAATGTTATTCTTAACATATCTGAATTGCAATTGCGAAGTTGAAGAATGATTGAATGCAACCGAATTGAATTGGCCGAAACATAAAACCATATTCAGTGATTCAGACATGCATCTGTACACACATTACCGTTAAAGATTTCACATAACTACATAGGTGACGTGTCTCGTCAATGTTTGCATATTGAGTCAATAATTCTAAATTATTGCAGGAACCTTCACAGCATAAATGGCTTATTACCATTGCACACACAAACAGCCTGCATAATGATTTTCAGTTTCCTAAACCGATATGACTCGCACACTTCGTGCAAGTGTTTAGCAATTTACAGTTTGAAGAACAATTGTGCGACACTAAAGTATTGTTATGCTTCGGATATTTATGTGTTTCTGAATGACCGCACTTATTTCACGCGCCTTTTGTCACAAATTGCAATTGAGCATACTTATTATGCGCTCTCTGTACACTTGAATATTGCACTTTGCAACCAATAGTCTGAGAAATGAGGTTGTCCCCATGACTTTTTCTGTATGGACTTTTATTATGTCACCACGTCATATGGAAAGTTCCTGTTTTGTTTTTCTTACAGTGATTTGAGAGCGCGTGTGTCGTGCAGTTGCATAACTAACAGGCTAAACAGGTTTATGGGTAGTTTTGACTTTTCAGAACCACATGTGCTTAGTAATGACACAATGACTTAGTGGCAAATTTTCAAATTGTTAGCTATTTTTATTAACAAAGGATCATTATTGGCAACAAGCTCACGTACGTCCGAAAATTGTAGCAAAGATTTGCAATTCTGTAATTAGCGCAATGAACATCTAAGACTGTACACTACATAAATTCCGAACGGGTAACTCTGTGATAACGACACATTATAAATAGGAACGCAGCAGAAGGGAAATCTGTGTCCACAAATACGCCCAGTTTTCTCGATCACACATCCGCACTTCAAAGCAGATTTAATGTTATCGCGTTCAGCTTCTGCGAAAATCTCCCATCAAATGCGACAATATCCATCCGGACTGATTACAACCCCCAGGAGGCCGCAGTCCGCTTGCGTGCTCAATTATCACTCCCTTAAGATTGGCCACAATGTCGGTCGGCTAAGCGCTTACAACAACAGAACGCCGTACATCTTGTAAACTGTTTTAGCGCCGTACAAGAAACTTAGTGTTCAGGGCACAATTTAAACAATGAAAAACAGCAACAAGACAACATCGCTATGTTTATGTGGCATGGTTCATATAAAAAAAAGGAAGGCGTCCACGTTAATAGTGCTGCGATATGTAAATATTGTCATGCTATCATATGTCGCCATCTGTTTACCGACAATTCGTAAGCGCATGCGTATATTCGTCGAGAGATGAGCGGTCACTTGGGTAAATGCGCAGGCGGGTGGCTGGTGCCTGGCGGAAAGCCACAACCGAACAGCCGCTTCCTATATGTTCTTTTATTCATATATGCATGAACAAGAAGGATGGGAGTACTTTTTCAGGGCGTACATCCGCTTACGACTGGGGTCGAGTAGGCGTCGGTGGCAAAAAGGCGCCTTTCCCCATGAGATGCGCAACGTATGTGCGCCACTTTCAGCACAACATACGCACAATTCGCAAGACTTCTGTAATGCATTTGAATATTGTTTAGAACACAGCATGTTGCCATTGTGCTCTCAGCGTGTGGCGCTCCTCGACATACTTCTTGGCAACCATGAATATTCACGGCTTGGATACCAAACTGTGAAGCATTCTAATTTCTATCCATCACAATAATTCATTAGGTAAACCGTAAACGCGTAAACTTTCAGCAATTGCTGCATGGCTCACAATCTACATATAATTCACATTAAACGGACGAAAATGACAAATACGATGCTGCTTTGTGTTTTTTGTGCAAATCGGATTTAGTATGCAATTAGAGCATAGCTATTTGTTATGCGATATAAATTTGGGTTAACAGAAGCTACATTAAGTTGTGGCCGTAACTTGTGACTAACTGAAAGCAAAACAATCCAAGTGTCTGGTAAAAATTGAATTTAATAGAACATTTAATTTATTAATGCTTTTCTGCAATAAAAAAAATTATCTTTTTGCACTGCAACTGATTGCACTCAGAGAATTTATCACACTTTACTAACACTTTTATGCTAATGGTTCTTCTGCATACAGGAATTCAACTCAACCTGAATAATTTTTCAATATTGTCGACCAATTTAAGATTAACTTTCAGAAAATGATTAACTTCTGTTCAAATAAAATTTCTTCCCAAAAAAGAAGTTCAAAAATTTTGAAGGCTTTAACAGAATCTTTAATTTTATCTCTATGGCTGAAAACGGTTGCTGAATGAATTTAAAGGACGGTAAACCAATATTTGCATGTAATATTGTGCAATTGTACATCCAATATTGTTTGGTAAATCGAAAATATCTATAATCAAAGCTCGCATCTTTATTCTTTAGTAGAGGCCAGCCTAACGATTGACGTCTTACTCGTGCTCTCCCGTCTTCTGGGTCTCCGTCCAAGATTTTGCTTCTATATTTATTCCATTCGCCATTAATAAAGTTCTAGATGTTTACTTAAATTTCATGTCGCTTGACATTTGACATTGGTTTTGAATTGTTTTTTTCCCACTCATCCCATCTGCTGTGACCAATTTCCTTTTTTTCCTTTTTATTTTCTTATAAAATGATTCTTTTTTAAAAAACTCAAAATATGAACTTTATAACGAAACAAGCCATTAACTAAACGAATCGTGCATCTTATGTATACTGAAAACGTCTGAGTTTGTAAATTGTAACAGTCGAGCGGTTTTCTATTTGTTTTTACTTATATATGACCACTGAGCCGCGGTCAATAGGTCACTTTGGTGAACGTAGTCGAGTATTTATTGCTTATTAAAATCTTATTCGAGGTCCCATGTATTTAGTAATTACATATGAGCTTACTAAATATGCGCGCAGTAAAATGAGTGCGGGACGATGCGACGGATGCTGCCATGTTGAGATGTGATTTTCATTTTTGAATGATGTGTAGATATTTATTTTTGATTCTCTGAGTTTATGACGATAAACCGTTTACTTGCAACAGTTCGTCATTTTTTAAAGATGTCGATCCATTTTAAGGTTTTTGTAATTTATAAAAAACAAATAAATGTAAAAAATTGTTCATAAAAATTACAGAAGCAACTTAAGTTTAATTTGAAATGATCAAAAGTCGTACCGAAATTCAATTAACTGCGGTTTCTTGGTCGCAAATCAAGGAATGGGGGGGAATTACGTCACCGCCTCGCAGATTCACAAAGTCAAAGAAACATTCCAAAAATTCATGTAAAAAAATTTACTGCGAACACACGAAAAACAAATTTGTTTTGAGACTCTACAGCTTCCGAAATGTGATGGACGGCGCGCCAGCTTCTACTTGAGTCGGCGCGGCGCGCCTAAGTATAGTTCAATAAATTAAAACTGACCTCAGTGGCAGTTGAAAGCGAAAACATTTGCTGGCTGTTAATTAAAAATATTTATTTCAAGCACAAAAAGTGGCTGTACAATTACGCAAATATTGTACATAACCATAAGCATAAGTTTGCAATAAATTGCGAGAGGGAATATCCACTAATTAACCATCTTATACAATAATCTTTCAACAATTATACAAATAGAAAATAATTATAAGTAAAAGATATTAGAAACACATCTTTCTAGACAATATGACAAAGTGATTATCTCATTTTATAGTCTGTAGTCTTATTACCAGCGTCAGTATTTATAAAATTTTAATTTTGCTTTATAAATGAATTTTTTTTTTAGATTTAAACATACAATATAAATGGTTAATCAACCCTATAGAACCAATAGCCTATACATATTAGAAATTATGTACGTGACCAGATTTTAATGCATTTAGACTCTTTAATACATAATTAAACATTTTTGTGAGGACGATATTTCTTAGCCCATTATTATTACCCATGCATAAATTAAATGGTAACCCAACGTACCCTAAAAATGTAATTTCACCCAAATAAACTGTTTTTGTTTTTGTTTTTGATGAAAGCATATGATTAAAAGGCGGAAAATAAATTTCTTACCATTGAATTTGGTATTTGCGATTTGGAGCTGCGCTTAAGAACTAAAATCAATAGCCTGCGAATGCAGTATTTGTGTCTGGTGCTGATGCTAGTCATGCATGCACCGATTTCATGGCCCATGCATTTGTATAGGGTTACACTTTCTCTTGAACCCTGGACCCTGACTCATCCCATAACTCATAAACGAGCAGGCACTTTCCAATAACGATACTCATGCAATAATCAATAAAATTAATTAGAAAATTCCATATATTCTGTAGTTTTCGGGTTCTCGTCTGCAGCAACAAATTTATTTGACATGTTTCGGTAATAAATATTTCGGAAAACCATGCATGCTTAAGCATGTGTCAAATATCTAGCACGGACTGAGAAAGTAAAGAGCAACAGCCGAGTAGTGGCGAGAATTTCTCACGAGCTCGCAAAGTCCTTACTCCTTGGTTTTATATAATTGGTTTACTACTAAGAACACTTGCTTGAATGTTTATCCTGCGCTCAGACCCTTTTTAGTCTACAAATGTTTCTTATGTGGACGATGATGGAATTATTAATAAATATTATATGACCATTTGTTAAAGTTTTAATGACTTGTGGCGTTTAAGTTGAATGCCGTAAATGCTGAAAAAGTTGGTGTCACTTTTCATATTTTATAGACGCACACGTTTAACGACTGGTAAAACTAGAAGATTTGTAGGTCTATCTATTTTTGTCGCACGATGAATATCTCAATGTTGACACAAATTGAAAACTCATCATGTGGAGGTGCTAAGATGTTGAGTGCGTCTCAAGGGTGCTCCAGACATTTATAAACCTAAATCCATTAATCATTTAGGGTCTATACAGTCTACATGTTGCACAAAAGTGTGAGCAATAAAGATGAACCAGGCCAGACGACGGTATTTTGTGGCAAACAAGTGTCGATTTTATTGCCCAATCAGCGAGTTTTTTCTGCCCCATTCAGTTCGTATACCCTTCAACCATCGAGATTTTGTCTAACGAAAATTCTAGTATCCTGAAGAGACAACCAGTTCAAATGATCCGGAAACACGCTTTGACATCCTTTGATTGTTGATATGTTAGTTTTGTGAGTTTGCATATCAAAGTGGAAAGATCTAGATTTTATTTAATTTGAATTAGTTAGTTTTCAAAAACACTTAAGATGTAAAAGCGGCTCTTCCTGCAACGTATTTTAGTTTTTTGCGTATTCATCATAAATATCTCTCAATTTACACAGCTTTCGGTTTTCCTTTAATGTCTATGTTTAAGCGTGTGTTCCATTGTTTTCGTGCTACGGACGATCGACTTGTTTGCAATAACATAATATTTATTTGAAGCGATATAGATTTAAGTCCCTCACTATTTTTTTTTTGCACAATCAAATAACGGCAGTTTTAAACTTTGAAACGTAGAAAACATTCCACACAACATACATGCCAATTGATGTAAGAAGGATAACATCTGAGCTAGTGTTTAAAGATCCTTTTGAGTGTTTATCTTATGGCTAAAAGTTGAGAGTCTTACAACATTTTCTACAATATCTATTTGGTAAATGGTCATAAAAGTCAACAACAAATTAAATGCGTTTTTTGACAGCCGCAGACTCTTTGGGGCTGCCTTGTAGCACACGTTTGGCGTGCATAATTTTGATGAATGATTTGAGACACGTGCGTGCGCCCTGTCGAAAAGGACGACAGTTTTTCAAGTATTTGGCTGAACAAGATTTTCACAGCATTCGAGTGCTTTGAAAATATTGACCACTAATATAATATGTTTGTAGTTTACTTCCGCCTCTAAGGACCGCCTTTCTCGCAATAATTTCACAAAAAAATCCTTTATCAAATCAGCTAAATCTCATTTTATGTATGGTACATTCGGCACCCAAATCAAGTGGAAAAAAGTCGTAAAATATTGCTGTGAATTCTCACCCATACAAAAACGTCTCTCTTATCAGTAAATATTAAAAACATTTCTTTGCATTTCAAAATAGCAATTCATTTGACGCGGATTTGTTTTTTGTTTTCACGATATGGTTTCTAAATTTGGAAACGCGCATTCCGTGCATAATCAATTTATTTGGTCACAACTATTTTTCCCATAAATTAATTAAATTCAATGACAAATCGATTTATATATGTGAATTCACAATAGTGAAATGTAGTTGACTCCTAAAACAAAACAGTGTTGTAACTAAACATGTAAAAAAGCAAAAAATAACAACATAATGCTTGTAAGCAGCGCTCAAGTGGAATGGATGATGGAAAACAAAGCCGCGAAGAAAAACACGAGCGGAAATCCTTCGTAGCACTTTTCTGTTCGACAATTGATAAGCAGTTTTGTTTTTTGTTCGTGAACTGAATAGACATGCACGACGAGTGGCCAGTTCACAAATAATTTAAGCGGCGTATATTAAAATATAGTTTCTCATAAATAAAGCAAAGTTTGAATTCGTAACGTATTTGCAAGATGATTTTTAAATTCGTGTAAAAAAGAAAAGAAAAATATTAAGACTTCCGTTCCATCCTGAAAATGCCATTTTTTACATTCCAAACAACTTCCTTACCAATTTAGTTCCACTTCTTCCATCGCGTCACCAAATCGCAATTTATTTCCATTCCCTTTTGTTCTGTTTCTTTTTTTTATGCTGTTAACATAACATTTCCTCAATTGTTCGTGTTACAAATGCTCGAACACTAAAATGCAGAGCACTTTAAAAAGTCCATGTCAAATATTTACAGCAACGTCCGTTTCAGGTCGTCATAAAATTTACCAAGTGCAAGGCAATTTACAATAGAAGTGCTTTTTTATAACTTTCCTCAGCGGGTTACCGGTGTCAATGCATGGAGAAAATGGATCCATTAGCACACTGTTACCTAGCCTAGGCTAGGTATAAGTATCCTCGCGAAGTCGTAGGGCGTACAAACGGCCACAACTCATGAGGTAGATTTGCGATGACTAAGGAGTGGATGAATCATATTGAGTATTGACACAATAACATGTCTTGACTGGTTGTTTATTTATTTTTCACCCGCAAATATGTGTGTACTTTGTACCCAAAGGTATATTCTGCGGTTTTTACCTGAGGCTGGACGTTTATGATTATATAACGCCTTAAGGGTGTAGGCTGTAATATGGTATTTGCATAATTATGATTATGTGATGCCAAGTATTGGATATTTTAGAACATTACCTATACAAAATAATTATTTATTATATTGAATGAATCATGCGTCTAATGTTGCTCATAATTTATGCTCAAGCTAATCTAATTCGAATAGTATTTGTCCGGCTTTTAAAAATTAAATAAGTTAAAAGCCATCGCACGGAAAGTCATAACATCTTAAAAAGGATCATTACTCTATGACTAACTGCAGTCATAAATAGCTGTACATGTATCTACTATACATACTTTTATTGATCTTTCTGTATATTTATTGAATTTCGACGACAATCATTTATTAAAAAAAAAAAAACAAATAGTTTGTTTTTTCTTATCTTTAATCATTAATTAATAGATAACGTGCGAACAAGAATTCAATTTTCACAACAACTTATCAATTGAATGCAGAATGCAATTTTAATCAAATCCGCCATGGAGATCACAAATCGTTCGCTGGCAATTAAGCGCGGTTACTAATGACATCAAGGAAGGCGTGACCAAGCCACTGGCTACTGGTATTGACTCGGCATCGCCGTCTCACTATTGCCTTTCTGTTCATCGTGCCAGCTCATTATATTACTTCAAAGCATAAGCCCCCACTTCAGAAGTCCAGCGATCGATAGGGAATGATCGTTCTGTCTCGCTTCGTGGTATTAACTGGGCCTATCTAACTGTTGGTAACCAGGCTTATATATTTTCTTAAAAGAAGCCTATCCATCTCGCTCTTCGGCAAAGCCACTGTAGTTAACATGTTTAATAAGAAATGTACATATAAAAACAAAGCCAGTAATAAGTGTGAAGTAAGGAAACGCAAGGAAACGAAAAGGTCGTGGCATTACATAGACTAGGGAGCATAGAGCCTGCTCTAGCCTGCGCTACAGGCAGCGCTAGATGCCCATTTGTATTTATATACAAATTTTTACATAAAAATACATATATTTTACATACTTTTTTCCATTTTGCCGTTTACTTCCAGCAGTGGACGGTGATTACGAACTGGCGTTAGCTGCCTCTCGATTACCAGTTGTCGTTTCACCGCGCTCGAGCACAAGACTCAACAATAATTGCGATAGTCCATCAGTCGACAGTCGCTCCACCAACGATAGCAACATTGTGCGGAACCACATCAGTGTGGGCAGTTCACAAATAAACAATAACAATAACACAACTAATAGTGGTATCAGTGATAGTGTCAACAGCAACAGTGATAGCACAGTGATCGATACAATATACAAAAGTGATAACGGCTTGCCATCCGTCGAGGAATCTATGGTCAGCTTAGCGCCACTAAAAAATTGCATAACAGCCGCTCATGCAGCCGACTTTGTGTTCCTAAGGGCGTTAGACAGTGCACGTGATCCGGCCAACAATAGTGACCAACATATTTCTATGGTTCCACAGGCAATTATCAAAAAAGCATGCGAGGAGAATCACAGTCGTTCAGTGATTATTCCGAATACCCATCACACACGCCTGCTGACGCAAGCCAGTAACACCAGCAACAATAACGACGCCAGCCAGCAGCACATCGGCTACACAGTCGAGGATCATCACTCTCCGCCAGCCAGTATCATTGTGAATGCTCAGCTGATACCATCGGCATCGGCCAATTCCACATCACCGGTGCGTTACGGAGTGCTGCAGGGCATCGACGAGGTCGCCACCGAGGCTGAACACTCATACACAACCCTACAGAACGGCATCAGCACCATCACCAGCACGGCCAACATCAACAACTACAACAACTGGAGCTACAGCAACAACAGCCACGGCAATTGCACATTGGATCTTCGACAAAAGACTGCCGGCAGCGGCACCGATAGCAAACAGCAGCTGCCAGGTGGCAATAACTCGCCCAGCGACACCCGCCACCAACATCAGCCACATCACATCGACTCGACACCGACGGAATCGGCCAGTTACGCAATACTCACCAATCACCAGGCTGCCAGTGTGACCACACTGTCCAATATGCGCAGCAACATCATGATTCAATACCCCACCTACGAGCATCTGGTGACCGATGGCATCGGCCATCAGGTGTCGAACTCCACCAGTGTGGACGAGATGATCGCCGACACGCTCAAGGACGAGCATCTTGATCATATGGGCGACGAGTCTTCACAATATCTCACACTGACGACACCAACAGACACACATCACATCAAGGACTCTGGCTCGTACAACAGCATGGGTATGGGCAATCTCGCCCACACAATTGGCGGACACAGCGCCAATCACAATCACCACCATCACCATCATCATCATCATCATCACAATAACAATTCGACCAGCAGCGGTGAGTCCCGCAGTCCTTCAGGACTGTCCCAGGATGACTATGGCGAGCCCAGTCTGACACAGTTGACGCCCAGCCGCATGTTCACACCGATGCATTCCACATCAGAATTTGAGTAAGTTTATTGTCACATTTGTTTCCTTGTACACAAAAAGCTTCCTTAACAACTTTTTGTCGTGAGAAATTTCAAATTCTCGGGTTTCATGTATTTGTTGTCACATCTTCGCGGAAGAAAATCGTCGTGTCTCCAATTTCGTGCGCTTTCGTTTGTTTTATTTTAAACAAATTGGAACAGGGTCTATTAGTTTTTTGTGCTAGATTTTTTTTCGTTTCGTGGAATCATGCAGTTACCGATTGAAAAACTTAATATATCAGGTTCTACAACTAATTTAGAACATTTATGCATAGTAAAGTTCTCGAGCTAATATATGTCTGAATGCAATTATGCGAAACTATTGATAGGACTGACTAAGTTTTCTATTTGTTTTGCCGATGTAAATGTTGTGCATTGCGGTACATTCAAAAAAATGTTAGCCGTTGGCTTATTTTTTTGTTTTAAACGGATGCCGCTGAGCTTGATAAACTAATTAGGCAATAGGCATTTATTGTATGTTTATTAGTGCTTAAACAATACAACAGCTTATCAATGAACCCATTGAAATATTTTCTGTTTACAAGCATTTTAAAATATGGTAAATTCTGAAAAAAAAACATGTTTTTTGTTTTCTATAAATTCACAGAAAGTTTCGCCCAAGTCTCTGTTTAAAGAATTTTATTCAAAATTTACGCTACAAGTTATTGATTATTTGTGCCCAACTTTTGGCTGAATTTCTACTAATCATAAATACACGAATTCCAGGTTTTACACATTAATAACTCTTACGATAAATGCATGATATACGTTGATATTAATTATGCCCTATTGGCAAACAAAATACGATGAAATAATATTTGTTTTGGTCCGTAATTGTTGCCTGCTGTTAAAGATAGTTTTCTCTAAATCTATTAATTAAAAATAATAATCAATTGAGACGTAAAGTTAACAGCTAAGTTCTTTTTTAAGGAACAATGTGGGTAATTGAATGAAAAGTAAAACGTGTAAATTGAAGATTGGTCATACATTCATCATTCATTATGACTAATATTAATTTTCCAAGAGCTGCAATTTCTTTGTTTTTACATAAAATGCATCGATGCATTAACGCATCGGTTAACCTTTGAGCACACTTATTTTGCAAAATGTGAAATGGGCCCAGCTGTGCATAACGCAGGATGCTGGTACCTTGAAGACTTTGAAACCATCTTTTCACTAAAAAATGAGGCGTTTATTGTTTCCTTCCATCTGACGCTGAGCTCATATGAGCTTTCGACCGTGTGAATTATGAGGGCAATTTGACGGTACGCCACTCACAAGTATTTCATTGTATTTTATTTAAATACGCTGCATGTAAATTAGCCAAACGACATTTTTGAACAAGGTTTATAGACTTCAACGGGGTGGTTGGAGTTTAATTGTTGTTTTTGACCCCAAATGACGTGAAAGTGTCGTGTATTCAGGTAAACTTTGTTATGTTTTAACAACGAAAGTCGTGTGTTTGTAAAATCATCATAATTCAGCCAATTCCAATTAAATAAAGAAGACTGCCCAAATAGAATGCAAACTATAAGGCATCATTTTTCTCCTCTGGAATCCAATTTATCTCAAAAACACAAGATTGACACCACTACGTTATATTAAAACGCGAACAACATTTTCACATGTACTTAAACTCTCGCATTTCTACAAAATCTCATGTTTCCTCGCATAAACTGTAATGCAATTGTAATGCGCTCATAGTGTCATTGGAATGCGTTCAAAGTTGCCCGGACTGCATCTTTGATGTGGACTGTAACAAAATTGACACATAGTGACAAATTACACTTGTTTCCTGATAAAAAAAAAAAACATGTAAACGCGATAAAATGACTCTAACCACCCATTTAGCGCGCGAGATGACTGATGAGGATCACTGTTCAGCGTCATCGGCACATCTCATGCGATTATTATTTTTTTTGTTCAGAAAAATATCATTGGCTGCAATTTTAAAATTTCTTCTTTTCTGTTTTCTTTTTTCAAAATTATAAGTTTGTATGAAAGTCGAGCGTAAAAAGTTGCAGCGATTGCATCTATTGAATTTCTTCTTATATCCAAGTAATGCGAGTGTTTGTGTGTGTATATTTTCATAATTATATGCAAGACATTGTATGAACTGCAATTATACCGCCACTACCACCACATAGCTAATTATCTGCATGCACATATGAACGCCCCATTCAAATGATATCATGCTGGCCTATACGCATTCTCCATCTCTTGTACGTTTTTATTGTGCAATTTGTAGCCAGTTTGGTCGGAGTTTAATCAGTGATTCTCCAGGCTGATTTTTAGGTGCGGCGGGTGAGCGATTTTAGTGTGACTTTAGTGGGCACCAAGAGCACAGGGATTCGCTTGGATTATCCCATGTTTGATAAGTGCCGGTATTTAGTGACTCGGGGTGTTTCAGAGAGTTTTATCGTTAATTGCCAATTGCTTGATTCTTAAGGATTTGCCTGATTTGCTTTGAATCGTTTCACGATGAAGTCAAATTTTACGTATGTAAATATTTGTTGATCTGTTTTCTGTTTTCATATTTCTGTTTCTTAGCGTGAATTTGCTAAATTTTTAAAATGTTTTGTATGCTGTTTGCAACGTTTTAATGGTCCTTTGTGTTAAAGTAGAAAAAAAAAATCAAAACGTCTGATGGTTTAAAAAATTGCAGTGCATTTAAAATACCGCGGCGCATAAAAAGTCAGCAGATTTCTTGTGTATTTACCAAACAAAAAAAAAACAACAAACATTGTAGCCGCAACAGTAGCGAAAGCAGCCGTTTGTTATATCATCGCAGACCTCACACCATCGCCCTCAATCTCGAGATAATAACATTCAACCAATTCATCCAACTGTTCATCAATATCCTGGTGTTGTGAAAGCGCAGCAAATTTTTTTGCAATTAAAAAACAAACATTGTTCAAGATCACTGCCCAAGAGCCGCGATACTGAGAGGGTGGTCCAGTGCATAAACACAGAACTCGATATGTTTGCTGTCCTCGCGCGATTCGAGTGCGTTCCACAGCAATGATTTGGTTGCTACTTGACTTTCGTCTCCCTCTCTTCCTCAAATACCTTGGGCTCTTCTTTGTATTCTAACAGCTTCTTATCTTTACTTTCAACACATCTCATTCATAAATGCTAATAGGAAAAGATAAATTCAGTAAACTACAACAATGTATTTGTTTAATTGCAGACAATATACGCGTTCAGTGTACACGCCATCCAGTGGGGCCATTCAGAGCTTCAACTACAGTCCCACACACGACGCCGGCCAATTGTGGACGGGCGGCGCAATGTCTGTCAACACCGAAGACTATGTCAGCTCTAAGCTGCCGGGCTTCCAACGCATCAACTCCAGCTACGGCGGCCACAGTGCTGCCGTGCGATCCACCCAATACAACTACGGCGGCCAGCCAGAAGCTTCGTGGAACGTTGGCTATGAAAACAACATGACACAATACGGACCTACGGCGTTGGCACCTACAGCTTCCAGGGTTCGCCAGCTGCCCACGCACTTATCAGCGGCCGCCTCATTGACAGCGAGTAAGTTTTTATCGTCACCTTTATTTCATTACAATTGATAAAAGATGTGTTTGTCATTGTGTTTTGTTGATTGGAAGAGCATAGAAAACATTGGCTCACCGCAATTATTTAAGTATCTGCTAAAAAATCCAAGATCTTAAACCAGAACTTTTACAGTTTGTATACTGAAATACGTCAATCGGATTTAGCTCATTTAGTCACACTTAAAAATTGCTGATAAAGAGTCCAATAACTGAAATTAGACTGAAACGAAAAAACGACTGCATATTTAAAGAGATCGTGCCTATAAATTTCCAGCTGAATGACACTAAGTGAACACATAGCAAAACAACGAAAAAATTAATGAAGGTCATCATAACAAGATCGCTGCTTTGAAAATAACTCTGTTTATAACGCGCTTCTTCACTACCATCCCTATTATCATGCATCAGAACATCAGAAATAACAACTAGCCAGCTAGGAGAGTGACTTGTCTTGATCCCGAACCAACGTACACGCACAACATACTTATATGTTAGTACACTGTACAGCGTATAGTCTCATAAGTCATCGATGAAAATCGCGAGCGTCTAATTTATGTACATCATTTCGCTTTCATCGAGTGCATAAATGGCTGTTGTGTGTTTATGTCTTTTGCCTTTTGTGTGTCGTTTGCTGCCAAAGTCGAGAGTGTGCGATCCCCTCTTTAATCTGACTTAATTTGATTTTTATAATTCCATTATTATGTTTATATTTTGAGTATTCTGAGCAGACGCACACAGCGTCTTCGAAAGCATATGGGCATTGGGCATGTCTTTTTTTCCTTCAGATTTGTTGTTGTATGACCCCAACGCGATAAACTTTCGACGCTTCTGGTTGCTCAATGGGCAGCCACGGACCATTGAGTGTCTCTACATGTATGTCCGACAACATTCCGATCAGTCTAATTGTCACCATGGCGTTTAATTTAACACGCCATGCCACCAAGATAAAGCAACTAAATCGTCGCGAAACGAAACTCATAAGATTGAATTATATTTAGTATCACCTTGAGACAAGTTAATTAAAATGCTCGTAAATCAATTGATGAGATGGCAATTGAGATGTGTGGACACAAACTGCATTGCGTTTTATTGGCTACACGCAGATTTCGAATTCAATTAATTGCAGCTATATGATTTATTGAATTAAATTTTTGGTAAACATAATTTTGTGATTACCATTTTAATTTGAGCCTTCTGAGTCTTCACTAAGTAAGGACTCGAATGAATCTCCACAGGCCTCAGTCTTTTACTACCTACTCAACATTGGTATGTCGATGCAAAGTAATCTTAGCTGTTCATTCACTCGTAACGCTTGCATAAATATACCATTCATTCATATATTTACTCACAAGAAAAAGCAATGCAGTTCACAGAATTCATTAAGAGTCAATTTATAGTTGGCATAATATTTGACCATATATAAGAAGTATCTGTGCACGCCGATAGTCTGCATATAATTTTTTTTTCACTTTTCACCCTGCCTGCCACAATTATGTTTATTAAATGCGCGCATAAAACCACTTGTTCCTAATTATATGCGGAAATTCCCTTGAGTCGAATTCATTCATACATGTTTGCAAGATTTCTTCACATTACGCCTGTTCCTTTTCTCTGGGGTATTTTTCGCTTCACAAATTATTTGGAATATTTATGCGTGAAATATGCTGTTGATGTTGAATATGCGTATGGCACTCACAACGCAACAGACACACAAAACAAATACAATATTTTGTGGCGTTTGAAAGAGTCGAGTTATGAGGTTTTTTATGCCTCTGTCTAATGTTTACCAGTGAAGTATGTTGCGCGCCATTAATTATGCTGTCATGCGGTTAATGGTTTTTATGGGACTTATTCTATGTGTCTATGTAGTAGGTCATTGATTGTCATTTTCCTGTAAGGAATTTTAATGCATTTATTCGAAGAAAGCAAATTGCTGTCCTTTTTTCGTTTTTTTTTTTTTTTGGTCTGGTATTGAGAAACAATTCAGTTCGGCTAATCAACGACAACAATGAATGTGTGAATGTGTCTTTTTGGTTTATTTACTAAAAACTAATGAATATATTTTTGTGTATATTGAAAATTAGAAACATTAAACAAAATAATGTATTTAATTTAAAACTTTTTGTATAATAAATTCAATTAAAAATCAATTACAAAAGTAGGCGTCGATGCGGAATTATTTGCCGAGGGGCGTGAATGTGTAAATTGTGGTGCGATTTCAACTCCATTGTGGCGTCGTGACGGAACAGGTCACTACTTGTGCAATGCCTGTGGCCTCTATCATAAAATGAACGGCATGAATCGACCATTAGTTAAACAGCCGAGACGATTGGTAAATGAAAAAATGTTGTAAAACAAAAAACAAAAAAAAAAGAGAACTCACACAAAAAAACAACGTTTTTAAAACTACAGTAGTTGTTAAACAAACAATTCATTTGTCATAAAGAAATTCTTTACAGTAAAATTATGAGACGGAGCTGCATTTCTTAAAATATGAATTTATAACACTTTTAAAAATATGTACAAAAAAAGTTAATTTATGATTACAAAATGACGAATTAATGGAAATTTAATGAGTGAGTACTTAATGGTGCAGTAAAAGCTCAAAATAGAAATCCACCACCGTGTCCTGCCATACATTGATACATTGTTTATAATTGAATTTATTATCAAAAGTTTGCTGGTAACAAAAAAACACACACGATAATAGCAGAGATTCGCGCTGTGTGTGTTTTCTGCCTTCCCGCTTACGTGTGAATAGATTTTTTGTTCGTAGAGTATTTATTTAGTTGTGTATCTTTGACTTTAAATTGTTATTTTTAGTCGATGTTGATTTATTTCATTGAAAAAAAAAATATATATATTAAATTGCCATGATATTTTAGCGCACAAATACACAAAGCCACACGAAAATGTATAAAAACTCACAAGAAAACAAAATTGATTAATAGTAAAAAAAAAAACATAAAAACATTGAAATTTGAATAGAACGTTGCAATAAAAACAATGATTTCTCTAATTGTTGCAGTGGCCGCTGAACAAGGCGGGGATTTCTATAAGAGTTGTTACCAATATAGTACACCTCGCACCACCGAGGAAAAGTCGAACCGAAGAATGGTATGTCCCCTTACTTATCCAGCAAGTTTATAACCTATTTGTAGTCCAACATTTTTTTATATTAACTTTTAACTTAAAACACAATCCGTCCGCCAAACGTTCAATAACGCTTTTAATTGGACGCGGATTAATCGAGATGATAAATGAATTGTTTGTAAATTGTGTGGATTTCTTCTTTTTTTTTTGTTGTATGTATTAACATTTTGTCTCAAGAAACCGATTTCATTGTATTTTTTTTCCTCCTGCGTGTGTCAGCAGAGTGCAACTAAGCGCGCAGGCCTCTCGTGCTCAAACTGCCAGACGTCGACCACGTCGCTGTGGCGTCGCAACCGTGAGGGTGAACCCGTCTGCAATGCATGCGGATTATATTTTAAATTGCACGGCACCAACCGACCGGCCACCATGAAAAAGGACACAATTCAGGTTGGTATTGATCATTTTTGTTATTTTGATGTAATTTCTATTTATTAACAAAAACAAAAAAAAATCATTTACCAATTCAAACAGACTCGCAAGCGTAAACCTAAGACGCCAAAGTCTTCTTCAAACAACAACAACAGCAGCAACAGCCACAACGACGCGACAGCTAGCACCACCAAAAATCAAGTTCATATTCTTCAAAATGGTAATGTTAAATGCTTCATTTCTCCATTTCGATAACTAATTGTCAATCCCTTTGTCGTTCTTATTTGCTCATAAGCAGATCTTCGTGCAACTGTGGCTTCGTCAATTCAGCACACCAACAATTTGAGTGTCGGCATGCAGACATCATCGGCCAACTCAACACCGTCTCCGTCGACGCACGTTGGACTGCAGCACATCCAAACGAGCGCCGGCTCAATTCTGCAACAGCATCATTCGCACCAGCACCAGCACTCGTTGTCGCCCATCTCGTACACAACGACCATACCATCGCCAATTACATCCACGCCAACGCAAATGAACAACGGCTGTGTGGCCACTGCGTCCATCTTAACGCAGAACAACAACAACAACAGCGGTGGTGCAGCTAAGCATCTGCACTCGAAGAACTTCAATTTGAGTCTGTCAACAAATGACATTAACGGCCAGGGCGGGTACTTTGCATCCCAGATGATGTACAACACGCCACATTCGCCGCTGTACTACGAGAGCGACACACCGCTGAACGACGTGAAGCTGGAGGGTGGCGATGTGCACAGTCGCAGTCCGTCCATCGAGGATGACAGCCTGGAGAGGCATGGTGTTATGCATTTGCCCGACGGGTTGCACGATGGCACCCGAAAGTCTGTGGTGAATGTTAAATTGGAGTAGAAAGAGGCAATACAAATGCTAAAAGTGATATTCACTTACCTATGTTGCATATCAATAAGCCGAATTCGAATCCTCACATGTAACGTTCAGATTTTCATATATTCGTTTTGTTTTCGAAATATTATTGTATCAATAAGGTGTATAGAAATTAAAAACTAAAGTTTATTTATAAATTCTATTGATTTAAGTTTTTCTTGCATTTGCTATTTGAATCGAGATTGTTTTCTTCTCTCACATAAATTTCATGTATTAATGCTGAAACAGTTACATCTAACCATGACAAAAAACATTACTCGAATATAAGTTCAAGTTTAAAAAGCTCTCTACACACAAACAATAATATTGGGATATTTAAGTTTTTAAGTTTATGTACATATGTTTTTATTGTAAAAATAGAAAAATACTTAGAAGTATGAATCTTTATTTCGCCATAAAATTACAGTTAAGATATTAATTGTTTATTTATGCTGGTGCATTCAAATGCAGATAAATTAAAGATCTAGAAGCCGTTTCAGGGAATTTTACGCCTAACATGGTTTTCCTCAAATTGTATTTGGATTTAAATATAATCACCCTTTTTCTGTTGTATGTGCTTAATAACTCAATTTTATGTAAATCTCATTTGTATGCTTCTTTATGTTATAATTAAATTTCCTGTAGAATTAACAATAAATGCTTTTTTTAAAGAAAATATATGCTATTGAAGATACACATTTTGGTCTTCTGTTGAAGATTTTTTAATTGAAGCAATTCAAAGTTAACTATCTTATGACAAAGAATTATATTTGACAAAGTTAATGGAACTATCATTGTATTTTTTATTATTTTTATATCTAATATTATTAGAAATCATAATAACATTTTATGATATAACAAAATAATTCTAATTGCTGGAACGAAGAAATTCGACTGCAAAGACATTCTGTTCAGCCGAAGGACGCTTCAAACGTGTTTTACGACGCCTAAAGGTATGCAAATTTGTTTAGAAAAAATTGCACATATTATTTAAATTTCTGTTTTTATTTAGAGACTGAAACGGCTATTTAATGTTACAAATTTTACCTTATTGTCTGTAGGAATTGTAGGAGAGTAAGCAAAACTGAAATGACATTAAAAAAAAACATGTTAATAATATGTAAAATCACAAACATCAAACTTTGATTTGTGTCCTGGCTAGATTTATTTCGAAATCGATCAGGTTGATATTAAACGAATAATCTTTCACATAGCTTATACAAGCTTTTTAAGTTCTAGATCAAACATCGAGGACATGTAAGCTTCACCAGTAGAGTATAGGGACAGAAATTAATTACAGCAAATTAAAAAAAAAGTAAAATGTAATTACCCGGACCATGAATGTGAAATATTATTTTCAATTCTTTAGTTGTTTAAACAGTTGAACAGTTGGAAAATTTAAATTGATTAAAAACAAAATTCAACGACTGTACCTTCGCACTAAAACCCACATAAACGGCTTTTCTTGTTTGATTATCTTATCAGTATATTTTCAGTTTCATTTTTTTTCCACTATGTCTAGAGTTGTCTCATGTCCTACTACACCTTTTAACAAAAGCACGTAACGTGTGCGTTATCTTGTGCCGCACTTCTTCTCTTGTATTAATGTTTCTAAAAACTCGACAGAGACAGCGAATTTATATCAATACACTTACATCAAAGTACCTCAATATTTTCTAAATAATTATTTGTATTTATAGTAAAAATAGTAAAAAAAAATAGTTTGAAATAGTAATTGAAAAAATAAGCTAGACGCAAACTGTGAGTATTTACCGGGAAAGTTCTGAGTTCACTTAGCTGTTCCTGTCCCATTCTAAGTGCAAGTGGCCAGGTGTGAAATCAGTACGACTACCAGTACATCGCTTTATCACAGTGAGATTGGGCGTGATATAGATAAGCGCGACTAAACAGTATTGTCAACGCTTGGTCTTGGTTTGCTTGTCAAAGATAAAAAATCCCAGAATAAAAAAAAAACTAAAAATATTCAGAAACGATAAATAAAAATAAACAATAGCAATAATATTTATGATTTCGCAGGATATTCGTGTGACGCGTTTGTTTTCATATTTTCTAGAACAATTTTAATTGAAATTTATATGTTTTTTTTTGTACTGAAATTGTTTAAAACCATCAACAGTTGACTCTATAAATTTTCATTAAGTGATTTTCATTCTAAACGCATCTTTTGTTCTAAAAAAAAAACTGTTTGTGAAATTATTGGTAAAGGTAAGATCTTAAAAATCTATTTCATGTAATGTTTAAATGTTTTATGTGCCAATGGTTGTGTTAATTAAGGATTTCTTGTCAAAACATATTTGTTATGCAAACTACACCATTCTTATTACTATTAAGTACGTTTACTGTGTCCAATTATATTGATTAAATGAATTTGTGTTTAATTTAATATTCACACAAAAGCTGCAAACTGTTTAAAGAGCTTTGTCATCAAAGTTAGCGACAAAAAGAAATGTTCACACCTTATAAATAGTTGAACATAATAAAACATAGAAATATACTGAGGTGAATTATATTTAAAAAAAAATTAAACACGAGAAATAATATAAACATATAACAATTTTCCTCAAAAGCATTTTCAATGTTATGTGTTTATTGGAAGAAATAAAATAATTGGACTTTCAAGAAAAGCATTTAAATATCAATAGTTGTATCACCAAACATAATTAAACCAAACAACCACTTTTTTGCCAAGAATGGATCCATATATTGTCATCGATCGTTTTATTTGTATCACTATAAAATGAAAGCACTCAGCCAGCTTAATCGAAAATATTTGTACGGCATTCAATCAATTTTCGATCACCATCAGGTATTCCGTTTCGATCAATCTTATTCTTCGCGCTTGCACGGATATTCAATGGAAAAATTATTAAAAGCTAAGAGCCAAATGTTGTGCCGAATGTGAGTGCTTCGTGTCGCACTGACATCAAGAATTCGTTTGTTGTAATCCCTTGGATTAAGACGAGCGTTTTATTTTTACGCATTTTAATGTTTTAGCGATTTTCCATTTTTTTTTCGCCCGACATCATAATCATTTTAAACTCGCGGACACTTAGAAAAATAGAAAAAACGTTTCTTGATTGGCTGGTACACTTTTCTTGATTGGAAAACTACTCCACATAAACTGGTTGCGTCAATTTCGCGATACATCCGAAAACAAAAGAAATGCGAGCACCTGATATACTTCGATTTAAAACTGACTGGTAGGAGCGTACACCATTCTGGACTAGTAGTTAGGCAAGAAGCGACAATCCATTTGGGTGGAAATGGTAAAAGAAGCATGCACGAGGGGAAGAAAAAAACCGTGAAATATAACGATAATATAAGATAATATGTTTGATAATATTATTTACCATAACTAAATCGTGGACAATTTTATCTCCATACACAAAAAAAACTGCAAGAGATAAAACTGTAAACAAAATTGTAGTATAAGGCGCAAAGCGATATGGAATACCAGAATTGTGCACAAGCCTGCATATCTTCGCAGGAACAATACTGTAAGAAAGTGCCCTGATAACGCGTGAGCAGCATATCAGCCAGTCATGTTTGAGTTAGCTACACCCTCACCAGTCTTTTCCCTTAAACCAATTTGCCGTTCTGTCTAAGAATCAGTGAGCGCGTCACTGTTAAATTGTTGCCAGTCCTTTGAAATTATATTAGTCACATACATTTTGCACATGACAATACCAATTGTTTTAAAGTGCTAGTTGTCAGATAAGACATATCTCATCAAGAAATCAGCACGAAGCAGATGGATATGATTTGAACATTTCAAGAGAATAGTTTGTTAGATTATGATAGGCACAGACGTGTAAAAACTCAAGTGCAGATAAACATATTTCCCTCCACCCCATTTAGGAAAATATCATTTAATTTAAAAGTTTTGTACGCTTCTTTATGTTAATGAGTACTTAATTATCTATAATAGAATTGGTCTCAAAGACCGTCAATTTTATCAATTAAATCCCATTAAAATTTTATGTTAGAACCAACGAATTTGTTACGTTTGACCAAACTACAAGAAAGATAAAATGTAATACAAAATTAAATGCAAAGCCCTTAATCAAATCGGCCAATCATTCACACTGATGCGCCATATAGTTTGGTTTATCAGGTTTAGCTGGTTTGATATCAGCCAAGAGATAAAGTGTTTTATGTGCACACAAACTGAGCCCAGATAAATTTCCATATATAGGTGTATCTATAATACAAGCCTTGCTGCACTCATTTAAAGATATGAGGGATCTAAATAACATATAGCCGGGGAAATGAGGGTGGCATTGCGAGGAACATAAGCAAGGAACAACAAGGAAAAAAGACAATGCGAAAACGAAATACAAAAAAAAAAGATTCATAAAACCACAACAAAAAAATTAAATATATAATATGGAAGGAAATCTCTAATTGATATGTTAACTTATCACATAGTCACTATCTAGGCCGAGATATACTTTTTTACACTGCCTGGCTCATTCTTTTCATCCATTTTATATAATTTTATGTGTTTGGAAATTCACTTGAGCGAGTATCTGCCTTGTATTCCTGTCTCCGGAAAATTCATCCGTATGCAAGTTATCACCTAATCGAGGGGTTGGCGAGGAAAATCGGTTTTGTCGTTAGTAAAGAGTGAACTACAGTGAATTGTGTGTACAGTTTTAATCGAAAATTAAGTGATTTTTTCAATAAAAAAAAAAAATCATTAATTTAAAAGTATATACAATATCTAAAGAGGTGTAGAAGGAAATAACATAATTCAAATAAAAAGAAAGAAATGACAGGAATAAAAAGCTTACACCAAATTCAGCTGAAAATGGAACGAAATAAGCTACTTAGCAAACAACTCAAGTAAGTTCTTCGACCTAAGCCAAAATGAATGACAAGTGAGTCTTTTGATAATGGAGTAATGACATGGAGCACAAGACCAGCCAAGCAGCATTGATTGATTGCTTCTAAAACAATAAATAAAAAACGCAAAACTTCTGCGTACAAAATGCCACTATACTAAATTCGAAAAGTGTGTTGGCAATAAATTAGCAAACATTTTATAAGCTCACCAAGTCCATCGATGAACCGCCCACATTACACGACATTCATTTAACCAATCCCTCTGCCGCGAACCACTTCAGAATTTCGTGTGTGTAGTCACCCAAAGCCACCCAACGCCGACCGCCAAGCCGCCCCTCGCCGCGCCGTGCAGCTGCGTCCGTACTGTTTCTGACGCTTTTGTGCGATTGACGCGTGATATATGCATGACCAGGTTGCACAAAGCAAATAAATGGTTGGCTTCGATGTACAGTTAAATGCGCGGGGAATAACCATCAAGCCTTTGTTGTGCGATACATTACAGCACGAAAGCTTTCGAGAATTGCGAAATGCAAGCTCTTCACAGTGCGCCAACGCCGCGGCCGCGCCGCTAACGCTGATGACTCACGGCCATGATGCGACACATAACTTGAGTGATAATTCATCACGGCTTTAAGCAAACACGTTTGACGCAATAATTTATGATTATATATTTGTCGCTTTTCCATTTTCACTCATCCGCATTGTGTGGTTGGTTGAATCAAATGGGGAGTTCGGCTTGTGGTCAGTGGACAGGGACAGTGAAGATGAATGACACTATCCCCCATTTTGATATGCAGACTCGTAAAAATCAAATTAAATATATTACAAGATTCGCATGAGCAAAATATATAAAACCACACGTTTAATCGAGAACATTTGAGGTTGATAGAGTCTATTAAGGCAATATGTGAAAACAAAATTGAGCAGTTGCAATGACAGTAAACTTAATTTGTTTGTCCTGTTAATTAACAAAGACAAGGGCCTGACAGTCATTAAAACAGAAGCTGCTGTAGCAATGCAATGGTAATTCTATGGTCATTTCAATTACATAAAACCGAAATAAAACTGCAATTTAAATGTTAAGATGTAGAGAAGATTCGATAATTCTTTGATGTTCTGCATACACGAAAAAGAAATTTTGGTTTGGGAGGTTAAACTCATGTTCATGCAACTATCTGTTGCTAAACAGAGTATTCAGAAGTGATTTTAATGATTTTATTTGTTCTTACAAAGGGTTGGTAAAATGTTCTAGCTTTATTCTATGTTTTTTGTTGAAAAAAAATTATCGGATAACTTTAAGGGTTTTTACTTCGTTTGGAACTTCTCGAGATTTGTACTTAATACAAAACAGGGAGATGAATTGAATACTGTCTTTTAATTACTTATTAAATCGGTAATAATTTATTTCATCCAAATAGAAATGCAATAATTTGGTTTACGATTGGTTAATTTTTCGTTGCAAAATAAGAAATTTAAAATTACATTCGTCATTTATTTGTTTGTTTCTGCTTGTTGAAGTACTTTCAATTCCATAAAAGCACAATTGTTTCTAAACGGCACACACCTATTCGTCGAATTAATGGAAATAGCATCGTGATTCATGATCCAATATCCTATATGTTAGTCATAACATAATTGTACATGCAGCATGCCGACGCGACGGAGCCCTTTTCCACACAAATATTTAAAAAATTGCAGGCATTCTAAAAGCTGCATCTGGCGACACGTTGTTTTCATCACCAAATCATGTGTTTGTAATGATTGAAGGAAAAAGGTGCTTCAAGAAGCAAGAACGGTAGATTTTTATGCGATAAGAACCAAAGTCGTAAACATATTACGTTCACATATGCAGTTGTTATTCTAAATTTTAAATATTTTAAAACAGTCAAAATTATCCTCGTATCTTACTCATTGCAGCGTGCATTGCAACGGTGGACTGAATTCATAATTTGAAAAATCCTTAATTCGTTTTCATGTCAATTTATTTGAAAGATGTAGTTTTATGTGCGGCTTAATTTACCTTTTATTTGTTTATCGGGTGTGTTGCTTAACGCTTGCGGTAAATATGTTTCATGTTTGTCGTTCTTCGCTTGCCGTTTTATTTGATTTGTTCTTGACAGACACAAGACTGAGCAGTTTCGTTTCCATTCTCGCCATCGCCGTCGCCATTGCTTAATGTCGTGATTTTAATGGAACTGTCTCACATCATGTCGATGTCATTATTGGTATTTAGTACATACGCTGCAACTGACGCCTGTGAGCTTTGAGCGGAATGGTTCTACATATGCACAATGTATGAACTCAAAAAGTCAACGTAGAACCTAATTTGTCGGAAATCATACGGCACCTCAGTTTTTACACAAACATAATATTCCGCTAGAATCTCATATGCCATACACCGACTGCACGTACGCGTTTGCGACGTAGCAAACAATAATTCCATACATGTCTATATATATTATTTGTGATAAGATAAGGTGCAAACGTTCATTTTTAGTAGCAGCCCAAAGGGAACTGGAAAGATTAATTGGAAGGGAATAAATGTATAAGTGTGATGGTGTTGAGAGTAAAACATGTGTGGCCTTTGTAAAGCGCGAAAATGATGGAAAATTCGTAGGGTTCTACTCATAGCCAGTATGTGGGTTTGTGGGTGTTTGAAAATATGCCTGAAAATCCCCATCTTTGGTTTCTTAATTTTTCCATCAATATTATTGCTGGATTGTGTTAGCCATAAAAACTAACACCAATACAGCGCCATCGACGTGCTTTTGATGAAGGTGAAAATTAGGGGGATCAGAAGTGAGTGATTTTTGTCGCATTAACCAAAAATAAAAAGGAAAAAAAAACTAAATCAACAATGAAGTACACACACGCAGTCAGCGCAAATGAAGAGCCGCGCCATGCCAGTGCGACGCGGTGAATTTTTCCAAGCTAGCGCGGCTTTTCCATGTGTAGTTGTAGAAAAATATTTATATATGGGGAAGGCGAAGCTCGCGCTCGCGTTTATTACATTTTTCATAATTCATAAGTATTCTGTATTATAATACTTAGAGCGGCGACTAGGTCGGCTCATTTCTGTTTGTTTGCCATCTTTATATGCGCCGTACATGTATGTAACTCGCGGCGCGCACTTTTTCCATTTTCCTGTGTGTAGTTTTACTCATTTTGTCCGAACGTGCAAAGAACGCACTCATACTCAGTTTCACTGACGTTTTTTTCTATATTTTTTTTTTTTATTTCGGGACTAAAAACACAACACATTTTCTCCCTTTAGTCGCGATACCATTTCGGTATTTGTGCGGCAATCGAACGGGCCCAAACCATAACTAGTCGAACTGATGTGATAAACTAATAACGAGTGTCTATTTCATTAAAATAACGTTTAATACTAAATCAAAGTGTGAAACAATTCGGAAGAACTGGAAGATCATAAAAAGCGCGATCAAGCGAGCATATAGTGATCTAATTTATTGTCCATTTGGAATAAGACTGATACAAGTGTTTTTTAAAGTTATAACTTTGTAGTGATTTTATTGATTTTCTCGCTGTTAAAAGGTGCCAAAATAAATTAAGATTTTTATCAACGAGCTTTAAATGCATTGCATTGCATTGCATTTGACTTGATTTGAAAAAAGTTTATTGTGAATTTCATCTCGAGTAAATAGTGACTAGTGATTATGGCAAACACAAAAAAGCAGGAGAACGAACAGGTGGTTAATGGTGCACAGGTTGGTGTTTTTACAAGCGTTCCTTTTTTACCAAATTTTTTATATTTCATAATATAAGAAATAAAGATGTGAAGTCTACGTTTTGTAGTTTTCTGTCTGTAGAGAAGACATTTTTTTGATAAAATGGTCTAAGATTGTTTTATTTTGTTACACAAAATTATTATATTAATAGAATAAAATTATAGAAATGATAAAAATCGGTAAGTCACTCACATAAAAGTGTATATTTATAGTAAAAAAAAAAAAAATTAATGGGGTACAATAAATGAATGATTGATTGGCACGATTGTCTACTTAAAAAACACAATCGAGAGCTGCCACGTAAATGACAGATATTCAGAAGGTAGAATAATATTATGGTTTATTGATCCGCGTATCTCGATATCTCATGCCGTTTACGAGATATGATCGAGTGCTGTACGTAAAAAATTGTAATTTTATACATGAAGATAAAACTATATACATGACAACTAATTTCTTTAAAATGCAAAGCGCAGGTTGGCCCGTCCTAATCAGTAGACAGCTATGTACATATATTGTATGTACATTGAAAGATATCTTGACTTGATGAATTCATTCATAATGTTCATAAATACTTGCTTCATCATAGGTTATCATATATGAAATACTATTATCACCGCGACACTTGTTTTACCGTAAAATAACATCTAATCTGATTTTAAATGTTTTAACTCTTAATCTCTCTTCAGAATGCACTTGAAATTGCTTAGGTTGGTCACTTCTTTTATCTAAATTATATAATATCATCATTTCATAATTAGTCGAAAAAGGTCTTCTTGATGGCTGCAATATCTTAGCAATTGAGAGTCTACAAGGACATTAAAAAAACACCATTTTTTGGTGGTAGAAAGGGATTTTCAAATTAAAAACGAGATGTTTGATACTTCTTTAATTTTCTTTACCTCCAGAAAATACTTATGCTATTGGAAAACAGATTAAGCATCAATTAGCAGCTGGACATTGTCAAAGCGTGGTGATGAAAAGAATGATTTTCTAATTTTGGTTCTTATTTTACCGTTTGTTATAAAAGACAAATTGCATTCAGTGTCAACAAGTCGCAAAGGGTCGCACTAATTGTGGGCATAAGGATTTCAATCAGTCATCTGAGGAGAGAGAGAGAGAGAACGAGATGGATGTTGCCCATCCCAAACTTCATTTTTATCAATGGGATTTAAATGAATTGAAGAAGAACCCATTGATGACCCTAACATTTATGGTTTTCGCTCAACTTATCTTTGATGTTATATTCTTCGGCTCATTCATCTTAAGTGTAGCGCCAATTCGATACTATAAGAATTTAGGCGCCATTCAATTTTCGTGTATAAAGATCGTCGTCGTGCTGCAATCTTTGGTCATCTCCATAAATCTTAGCTGGTATATGTGACACCGCTACTGGAGGTCTTTTTCCGGGTTGGTTTGTTTCGACCTCTTTCAATTAAATGGTTAATTAAACATAAGTCGATTGCAGCCGATTCTATGAATTTCTAGAATTTTTTTCATTTTCTCGCTTCAAATGTTAAGTACTTCTTAATGTTTTAGCAATCTTTTTTGAAGCTAGATAATTCATTAATTGGCGATCACGATTCATGATGATATCTTTAGCGTATTTTTGGCATTCGATAAATTTGGTATGTACGATTATGTATACCTGCAGGCCGGCGATGATCACATATGCGATATTCCCGTTCTACCTCCGGAACCAGGCACTTTGTGTGCGTGATTTATAGCACTACTTAGGCCTCATACAGACCTGAAAGTTGAGTCGAATCTTTAGCGGCATATGTGTGCACGTTGTATACCTATATATACATGGCAGTCCCAGGTGAAAATGAAAGAGTTCTGGCACCATATAGTGACGGAGGGGTGTAACCGCGCCAACTCCTGATACCAATGAGTAATAAAAACTAAAAGATGTGATTAATTTGGCATGGTTCTCCTTCAACCAACCGTCGTCGCCTTTATATATTTTCGTGCAACTTTTCCATGCGCCTTTTCTAGTTCGCTGTTGTTGTTGGTATATTGTCGTCTTAACGCTTTTTCGCGTCTCAGATGTTGTCTTATACCAAGTTATGTTGCAAAATCCTATCTGTGTGCTCTATCTCATAATATATTTTCCATTCGAGGGTATTCTCTGCACTGGACTATTTTCATTCAGTCTCTAGACTTGTTTCTTCATTTAAATGGCTTGCATTTATTTAGTTGTGTGCTCGTGGTTTTTGTTTTTCGTTGGTTCGAGCCAGGTAAATCTCTCCTCAATCCAAAATTTAGTTTCCTCGTCTCAACATTAAATTTTCAGTCATTTATTTGATGAGATTTCTTCTCTCAAAGCTAACGCCAGAGTTTTCATCAATTGTCTTGCAAAATCCTGAGATGAGGTGGCGTCAGCTCTTACGTAAGTTATCACAATATCACTTGCCTCCCTTTTTTTCCTGTGGTGCAACTTTATCACACATACTCACACTTCACGTGACCACCGTTTGTCTTCTGTTCTGTGTCGACTTCTTTAATTTATTTGTTATTGTTGTTTATGTTTTTAATGTCTTTTATATGTTCGAAATGAATGTTGGCGCTAATTTTGTTGCACTCTGCGCCTTACCATCGAAGTCAGACACAACAAATCGTCCACACCAGTATTTATTAAAGAAACGTTACGTTAAAAGCATAAGAAACGAGGTAAGACGGTGGAGATGAAGCGAAAAGTTGAGAGCGGCGCTTTTTTGTCGCGCGCTTTTCGATGAAGCTGAGGGAAATATTTTAATGGGACTCCATCTATCTATATACAAATATATAAACCAGAAGGTTGGAAATACTCGGCAAGATATTCTTGTTATCGGGATCTGCGCTTAACATAATCTCACTTTGATGCCTTTATATATTCTGAATTTCTTTTGAGTCGCGTCTTATAATCGCTATATCGATTATTTTATTTTTAATGTTGTGATGCTTGAAGGGTGGACATGGAGTGAGTCGAGCTTTTAAGAAATATCGATGATGAATGACCACTGTTGGGTGGTGGAATTTTTAAAGTCCTATATACACTCTATATTTATTTACTTACATTTTTGTATTTTACTGCGGACTTTTGGGTTAAGAATGAGTATAATTATTTTCTTCTGTTACATTACGAGTATTATGTAAGATAAGACATTTCGAGTTCATCATATGCCAAGCAATAATTAAATGAAAATTAAACATTTCAAGTTATAACAAGAAACTACTCTTCAATGTGTCAACAATTCGCTAAGCTTCAAAAACATTTCTCCTTTCATCACTCAGGCTTTCTTATCAGTGTACACTTTAATGATTGAATGGGTGATTGATATATTAGTAAGATCTCATCACAAATCATAAAACAGCGAGTAGACTTTATGGTCTAACGAAATCATAAGAAAAAAACATTTCAAATTTACAACAGCTTTATCAATAAATGTTTAATGCAATCAATTTTTTTCCTAGTATAGAATTGCTTCGCTGCACAGAGCCACAGAGCCAACCTGCCTAGAAACCAAATTGTTAAACTAAAATCTTCAATTTAGTTAGTATAGTTCATCTTTATGCATTTGAGCTGAATCAAACGCTCAATAGGGATTACAATTTCAATGTCTACGTAATCCAATCGAATGACTACATATAGGCACATGAAAAAAGAGGTGATGTCATCATCGTCGCCTGAACACGTATGCCACTCCTGGTAACCGAACTTTGATATGTCGTTCGCCCTTGTCATGCCATTTCTCTACTCATATATTTTTGTTATTGTATATTGGAGTTTCGATCTCTTTGTGATTCTTGCTACACTTTAAAACCTGCGCGTTTCTTATCTAAGTGCTTAAAAATATGTGTACCGAGGCAAGAGAAGCGACGAAAAAAAAAGAGTGACATGAGCAAAAGTGTTCAGTCCTGAAGCGAACAAACAAACAAACGTCCATATATGTATATATGAAAAAAATACCAAACTCAACTTATCAACCACCAAAATCATGGATTAACAATATTGATAAGAGAATAATTGTCCAGCCACCACAAAAATACATTACAACAACAAAATACAATGTATTATGAGTTATGACACAAAATATGCCGAAAAGGAAGGACATACAGAGGCCAGAGGAGAGCTAAAACGACGAGAGGGGCTGTGCAGATAAGTCACTTGTACGTACATATGTCTAAACACGTAAATCCCCATTAGCGATGCGTGGTTACGGCAATAAATATAGATTTCAAATGGTCATGCGACGGCCAGAGACATACAAAATAATAGCTTCAAGAATTTATTGAGAGAGTTCTTCGGGACTTGAAACACGCACACCTGCAAAAAATGCGAGACTTTTATACAAAACAAAATTGCACGTGCAAAAGTGCATGTGGTGCAGTTTTAAATCAAATCAAATTGTTATTTAATTCTGAACAGATAAAATTCCAGATTACAAGTCAGAGATAATGAGAAAATCAGTGCCAAGGTAGTTTGTGTTTTCATTTTGTAAGAACAACACAAAGTTGCCAATCTTTACTTTCACCTAGGTTGGCCCACATGTTGTGTGCAGTTCATTTTTGCTCTTCCCCAATCCACAAGTAAACGGTTAAGTTTATCGTGTTTTAAAATATTCAAGATAAAGCTTAATGTTATCTTTAAGATAAATTCGCGCTCCCCGGTGTTTTTATTTTGTTTTGGTATGTTTTTGAAATTCGGTAAATCTTTAAAAAGTTTATTGGCATTTCCTTTTTATGTTCAATGCAATTTGTGTTAGTACACTGGTATGTATGAAAATCGAATAAAAATATACTTGAGGAGTTACAATTTCAAAAAACATGCAGAACTGTAAAATGTCTTTGAATTTGCCCGCGCAAATTCGTTAAGTAAATATGATGATCACTCATTTAGCAAATCCGTATTGCCTATGACGTACAAGTACATGAAAAACGTGACGTGTTGCAATCATATAGCTACTGGGTTGGGTAATGGGACAGGTGCGCGCGAGGCAAGGCCTAATTCTACGACTCATGAAAACGCTTAAAGTTTTAAGCTATGACCAACTAATACCTGAAAATGCATGCATCATCAATAAAATTGAAGCACACAGAAATGTAAGAAGAATGGCAACAAATAGACGACACAAGATTTATATGTGAATGGCGTGAAGTCACGGAAATCCGATGAACAGACTCATTTAAATATGTGAAGAGCATACGCTGCCGTCACTGCGCCAACCCAATTTCCGTGCAAACAATAAGTTTCCTGTTTGGGAATATCGGAACTGTCTTCAAACATTTACAATAGGAAGTTAGTGAAATGGTATGCAAGGCGTCACAAAATCTGTAAATTATTGACATCACTTATTTACTATTTACCTAAAGATTGTTTAAGCCGTTGGTACTCGTCTTTGTACTAGTTATGTGTTCTTTGGCGCTGCAAAATTAACCAGTAGTGATCAAATAACTATCTAGGAGAGGTCAACACCCTGCATATACTTATTGTCTTATCGTTAATCTATATTTGTTACATGAAGACATTCGTTTTCTTAGTTTTACTTAGAGGTGCGTGTTATTTGCATGTTCTTGACACATCATGACTTGTAAAATTTTCAGACAATGTTTTATCTGTGCAAAGTTTGATATGTAATCAGTGAAAGTAAGTTCACTTCCTTAAAGTTGTACCTAAATATTTGATTGAATCCTGTTTTGATGACATTCAGGCGTTTATATGTTTTTGGTGAATACAATCTGTATGATCTTTTTAAAGAAAAGACGTCACTCACAAATATTGTGTTACATTTAACATGGAATTATGTTTACAGATGGAAAATCAGGAGCTCGTCGAGATTAAAGTGGAGATTAAGCCGGAGATGTCCAATGAGGCTGAACCGAATACGCAAGAGATGTTAGAAGAAACGGCCACCGAGCACCAGATACCAAAAACGGAAGTAGCCAAGACTGTGATTACACCTGCACGTCGAATGATCACAACTACTGGCCAAATACGGTAAATATTCGCAATCATCTGCCCAACTAAAATACAACAATGGATTTATAAATATGTTTTAAATGTGCAGTGATGTAACAGATGGACAAAGTGACGTCCAAGATCCTTCTGAGCACTTTGAAGCAACAACGTCTGTGGAGTATCAGCAAATCACGCCACAACCGGATGACCATACGACCTACACATACGAGAATTCAACATCTGTAGTTGTGGTGACGACCGCTTCCCAACAACAACACCACCAACCAGTGGACGGGCAGCATCATCTCCAAGAAGTGCGTGCCAAACGTGGATCTAGTGGAGAGCGTGAACAAATTGTTCAAAATCAGGTGGTGCACTCCCAGCAGCAGCAGCAACAACAGCAACAACAACAGCAACAGCAACAGCAGCAGCAGCAGCAGCAGCAGCAGCAGCAGCATCAACATCAGCAGCAATTCGAAATTGAGCCTGAACTTCGATATTTGAAGCGAAGCCGATTCGAAGATGAGCGCTACATGTACCATCACCATCATCCAGCGCACAACGATGTGCTCAAACCAGTTCATATGGTCGCTGTAAGTCAACTCGCGATTCCCCAGGATCTGGCTGCTTTTGAATCACAGCAGCACAATCAGCAATTACCATCATCCATACCGGCGCAAGCTGCCCAATCACTGCAAGCTTCCGACGACCAGCGACATGTCGAGCAAGTGGTGCAGCAGCAGCAGCACGTCGACCAGCAGCATGTGGAGCAGCAACAGGCTGAGCAGAAAATCCACTATACTAATCTGGAACCCGTGAATGCGTTGTCAGCCGGCACCAACTTCGTAAACTATCCGTATCATCAGAACGACGCGAACGCCTACAATATCTACACCCCGGCCAATCCCAGTTCTGTGCTAAACAAAGATCCGTCGTTGTCGTCAGTGGCGCTGGTGCCACGCTCCTATCCGGAGACTCAGTACTTTGCCACGAATGATTTGCCCTGCTCCCCACCGTCTGAGCAGCATTTCAACAGCAACTTTACCAATATGCCGGGTTACAATGGACAAGCAATCAGCCTCGTCTATGAGACGACGTCGTCTGACTTCAATCCCAATGCGTCGTGGTCGCAAGCGTATGAGGTGTCCGAGTTTATGACGTGCCAGCAAAACCAAAGCTACTACAGACAGGCGACACCTGTACGTGCCACTAATCGTGTCCAAAAAGCCAAGACACAGACATCCAATGGCAATCGAAGGAATGGCGTGACCTGTGCCAACTGCGGCACAACGCAGACGACGCTTTGGCGACGCAACGCCAACGCTGACCCTGTCTGCAATGCTTGTGGACTCTACTTCAAATTGCACAGTGTAAGTAAACGTAAGATTGAACAAATTTAAAAAATTACCAACAATTCGTTGAACTGCAGGCTAATCGTCCAGCCAGCATGAAAAAGGAGGGCATCCAAACACGCAAGCGGAAGCCGAAGAACGCCGCACAGACCGAGCAACAAAAGACGCAGGATCGACTGCCACCGCTGTTACCATCGCAAATTAACGGCATGTCACACAGTCACAATGCGCACATCAGTCAGTCGCACGACATTATCAGCGCCGCTGCCCAACATCATATGCAGCCGCAGGAGCACTACATCCTGCAGGAATCGCCGCTTGCCTCCAGTTTGAGTCGCACTGTTGCCTCGACGTGAGTGAATTTGTGCTCAAATTGCAAGAGTTTTGTTTTATTTTTAATTTTTTAAACAGAGTTTCACCGACGGATGTTGCCCGTACAATAAACGGAGAGATGAGTGTTACCAGCGTCATAACCAGCACTGGAATCACAGACCGGTCGGCCAATTGAATTAAGGAAACGGTTTAATTTAATTAAAATCACAGACTGCAGTAAAAAAAATTGCCAAAACAAGAAAACAATATCGAAAAAAAAACGTTTTAAATGACTTTTTTAATTCCATTTAACTATTCTTTCATTAATTAAATTAATAGAAAATTATGAGCGCCAAGGAAACTTAATTTTACCATAACTTTAAGTTTAAAACTTTAACATCTTATAATGTACTTATCAATTTAGGAAAAGAAATTCGTACTGTTTGAATGAAGATAGCCACAAGCAGAACACGCCTTATGAAACGAACTGTAAACTATGACTTAACAAACAAAATTATTGCCAAATCAGTTATAGTACACATAATTAAATTACATAAGAATAAGATTTATATATAAACATATAAGTGAAATGTTTCTCCAAAGGCTAAACATTCAGAAAAGATTCATATTAGTTTGAAAGATAAGAACAACTAGTCATATTGTTACAAAAAAATCGAGTTAACATAAATTTGTACAATAATCCATAACTTTACATAAAAGTATATATACAAAAAAAATTATACATATTTAGTTAATAGAAAATTATAAAACAGTTTTTATTATTATCTTAATTGGTCATAAGTCAAATATTTGATAACATAAACAATTCTTAAATTTGTTCTTCTTTTAAATTATCCAAATGCATGTAGACGATAAACGAGTTAAGTGTGGCTAAAACTGTCAAACTATATTAAATATGTATTAGAAAGATTCATTAATGGTTAGCAATAAATATTTTATTTATGCAAAACTTGTACAGTTTTGGAGCTCCCTTCTAGCTTATGAAGATAGATTGTTTTTAAATTGGCCACTTTTTTACTATTTTAAGATAAGAGGCACTAAACTAAGAAAATTGTTTGACAATTGCTGAGTTTGATTCAATGTTTTTATGGTCGAGCGTTTTCAAATTGTTAACATATTAATAATTGTTAAATGAAGAAGGGAGCAAATTTAGCAAAGGCAGCAATTTATTTAAATCGTCACAAACTACCAAAAAATGATTTGTGACAAACAATTTAATGTAAAACACCGTTGGCAATTGCCAGCGCAGCGCAGCGATGAGACGCAAGGCTGGAAACAGGTAACGGTAAAAACTTAAACGCGATTGATGAACGGTTTATCGTAATTGAATATTGTAATGTCGACATTTTAGCAATAATATTTGTTGAGCTTAGTTGAAGTTTGATGGTTGAGCGCGCAACAGCTCCTCGGGAACAATTTCTTTTTTTGTCGCGTGTAAGTAAATGTGAATTGTGAATTGTGATGTTAGTTGGTCTTAAGTTGTAACTAAAATCCTTGAAGCATCGCCAATAATTTAGAGGAAAGTAACCACTTTCTTTGTGAATTCGAAAATCGGTGCAAATAATTAAATATAAACCTAGTGTGGCACCAACAATAGACTATGAAATTAATATGAAAATACAAATGGAATTCCCATATCCAAAGTCGGCGTTCGTTTAAAATTAAACCCATCTGGTATATAGAGAATATTGTCATAAAGACACGAAGCGAGGAATGAATAAGAAAAACTTTGAATATACAAAGAACACCGATTATCGCTTCTAAGCTCTTTCACTTTCTTTGGCTGTGCTTAAAAAGCCATTCTGTGTCGATGACTAAAAGGCTGTCGCGTCATTTCATGTACGTCCATCTATACGCGACGCTAAGACAAAATAAATTATAATTGTACTCGTATATGGCCGATAGCAAGTTGCTTTTAGGATTTGGGAAGTGACAGAAATTGTTATTTATATGCATAACAAACTGTGATGTGATTCGTTGGAGCTCTATGATCATCAAAACATTTCTGAATTGTTTAGGACACTTTCTTTGATTTGAGGTAAGTGATCTTTCCATTTGTTCTTTTCCAAACAACGAAAAATTAATGAGATGGCATCAACTTTATGTTATACGAATTTTAAACTAAAAAATATTAGCGGCAGGGCAGACCATCACCAATTTCTGAGAACAAGATTCGCGCTAGATATTCTCAATAATCATAATTTTCTATTTGTCATAAAAGCTATTGTGTCCTTGTAGAAATTAGTATTTTCGATCTACCAATTTTCACAAGAGTTGTAGGTTCCACAATGTCAATAAATCAGAAAGTGGACACAAAGTAAACTGTAATAACCTCATACAAACATGCAATTGACTATCATTCCCTATTAAATTGTCTCGTTTGTCCTTGTAGAGTTATTAAATTTTATTAGGTAATTCAAATTAATTTGTCTGTTCGGTAAATTTAACGGAAAATTTAATGGTTTTTCATATTTTCAGTACAGTTGGGGATGGTTTTGCGGTAGAAATAGTCGCATTGCAAGACGACTATTGCCTATCGCTTTTTTGTTATGAACCAGAATCTCTCGACACAAATTAAACAAAAACGAATATACGAGTATCTTTATTCATCATAATTTATAAATCATCATGTCATTTTTAATAATATTTTCTCTACTTTTACTGTGGAGCCAAAATGCTTCGTTAGAAATGCCCAAGAACGCATAGCAAGATGGTGATCGTGCCAGCGAATAATAGTTTTTATCTGGACGTTTATAGTGTTTTTCCGAATTTCTTTTGCTCCCTTCAACAAATACATAATATGCTCTCGATATGTGCTTTCTTGTGCTTGACCAGAACATTTTCATTTTGTACCATACGAAATTGTCGGGTTAAAGATATAAGAAAATAATCGGTGTGTATCTCTTCGTTTCTGTGTTCCTTTTTCCTTAATTTGTTTTGTTTTGGTTTGATTTTCGTCTTCTTCGGCTAAAAGTGTGTTGGTTCTCTCCTCCGTCTTGACGTTGTTGTTTTTTATTCACATTTGAGTGGCGCCCGTTTTCGTGTCTCTTTCGTTCAATGAGTGCGCCTTCTCCCTGCGGTTTCTTACATTTTTCTTCTCTTATTTTGTTAATACATATTTGAGGCTGAAAGTATATTTTTTTATTATCTTTAAGCATTCTTGGTACGTTAGGGAGGAACGGAAAAAAGCAGACCAGAAAAAAAATGAACTCGTTACCACCAGAAGAGCAGTAAATATAGAGTTAATAAAAAAAAAACAAGTGAGGAAAAGGAAAGTCTGGAAAAGCGATATGGCGATCGTTGTCCTGAATGCCACGCAATTGGTTGTAAAGAGTGTCTGCCAAGTGCCGCAGCTTGGGCTTGAGGCATAAATTCTAACAGAACGAATATATGTAAGACGCTCAGTTTGTTTTTGTTCGTGTTCCAAATGCAGCCTGCTAATAACGACTGTTTACATTTAGAAATTGTTTAATTTAAGTGAAAGACGAATAAAGACCCAGATCCTTTTTGTAGAAGCTGGGCCTTTTAGTACATGGCAATTTGATTATTTATGAGTTTTGATAACACTTTAAAGTATGCTGATATTCGACTTTGTAATTCGCCCATCGACAAAGTCAAATCGCTTTATGAGGGGAGGAAATTTATTCAATTTGTTGAATGTTAATTTTTTTTTTCTATTTTATTTCTATAATAAAATAAATAAATTAGAATGAACATAAGAAATAGACGTCAGAGAAGCTGAAACAGAAAGTTCGAGCCTTTATATTTTCTAAAAATGTGAAGTAGGTAAATTTGATAAATTAAAACAAAAAAATAACGCATTTACTAATCGACCAACCCAGTAAGCATAAATAAAGGAAGCACCCTTTCTGCATCTTTAAGTAGTAATGTATTAAGTTTTGGAAATTCGGTTTCAGCAAATACAATCTTTCAAATAAATACCTACCTCTTGTGTATTTATAGTTATAGGCAGGAAATTGAAATTGTCGCGACTCGCGTCTGTACATTAGTAAACTATAGGCATTTTTTTAACTTCAAGAAGACATATTTTCTATACTCGTTCGTATTCTATGGTAATTTGCAGTGCATATGAACACTACCATCCCTAACCACTTTAACATTATACTTGGCTTATACTTAGCTAAATAAAACCACGACTACTCTCGTTTCTAGCGCACTAGTAGCAAGTGATCCACTTGACCTTTCTTGGCAGATGCTCCAATCATCGAAATTTTTAATATGTCAAGTGCATAACTTTCTCAGACTCGCTATATATAAAAGATATAAAATCGGCCCGATAATGGGCTCTCGTAATTTGTTTCCAGATTCATTGTACTTGAATTTGTAAAGTTTTAATAATTTTAAACTCCCTTTTTGCTGTGACTACATCCCATTCCCATATCGATTTAAAGTAATTTATATTACTTACTGAATTTACTTAATTTTACTGTAAAATTATCACTGTGGCTTTAAATGTTCAGATAACTACATTGAAAATCTACAGCTTTGTCATAACATTTATATGAAAATGATTATAATGATTCGATTGGCTATTTATTTAATAACTATTTAGTTACCTTCTTTTTTATTAAGGGCTTACGAGATTATTAATTTTGACCAGTTTTGATTAAAATTATATAGAATATTGATTGATGCAATGGTTTCATAATATCTAAATTCAAGTCAAATCTTACAAAAGCAATTAAAACTAAGGAAAATGTCCTTATGCGGAAAAGCCGTTTACTTTCCAACTATATTTCAAAGCCATAAACAAAATCTACCTACCAGATGTTAAACATCGTTGTCATGGAACGAACTTTACAATCGCAACGACAATTAGAACATAGCTACAAAACAACGAATGCCGTAATCACGATTAGATGAAAGTGTCACGAAAAGAGCAAAAATTTTATCAAAAAGGAAGAACCAAGGTACTAAATGAAAAAGGATCAATTATCGTTCTGTTACTTGGCAGGTATAAATTGTCCTGCGCGCCTAAAATGTTCTCTGGTTAACTATCGATTAGAAAAGGCGGAGCCACAGAATGAATTGATCACGAAAAGCTATAAACCTATTGAAACGACGTAAACACGCCCCGCCGCGACGCAACCGCGACACAACCGGGTGGCGGAAAACTGAGGCCGACTCGTGCACATTTGCGGTGACCAAGCATGCTATGTCCATTTATTTCCAGTAAATACACGGGTCTGCACTGAAATCATGACTGAATACTGGGAACCCGATGATGTTGTGGTCGGCGAGGTGCACGCACTCAATTGGAATTATTGAGGGCGTTTCCAATCGACTAACTTTGCGTAAAATCTCGCCGTGTTTGAGGCATAAAACCAGCTCAGGGTATCGCCATCTCAGAGTGGTAAATAGAAACAGATATAAAGCGCCGCTTCGTTTCACCAAGTATTGTACATAAGTTAAAGTCGACGCAAAAACGAGAAGAGGCTTGAAATAAAGCCTGATTATAAGAATAAAGTATTATATATTGGACGAATGTTGTACAAAGTTTCGGTGGCGAGCTTTTTGACTATTTCTCATTGATTTTACGGTAACATGTAAATTCACAATTACTATAAAAGTATGCTACCACGATTTATGCGTTACATAAACCGACAAACGTTCAAATTTAAACTAATATGTAATTTTTCATCAATAAGTATGTACAATAAATCAAAAACGGGCTTTCCCAATTGTTTGTTTTTAAAGAAAGTTTGCGTATTTGAAACAAAATTAAGTCTTGTTCAAAGGTTAAAATCACGTTTAGTTTAAGAAGGAAATATAAATATTAGCCTAAATTAAAATGCAATTATTTTAATTGTTTATGAATAAATTTTAAAACAAACTTCTTTACTGTCGTCAAAAAAATGGAAATACAGTTCTAGATAAAACATGTAACAGCATTTCTAACTTAAAATCTAATTTAAATAAAGTTTTAAATAGCGCGCCAACATAATTTGGTTGGCGCCATCATTAGTGTAATTTACTTGCATATATTAAGCAGGAGTACATTAAAATATGTCGAGGTTTCAGCATCTGAATGCAACGGTATGAATACATAAGAAAAAATACAGATCATTAAAGAAATCAGATCAACGCAACGGCCACTTCATTCATTTACCAATACGCACGCCTTATCAGCATATGAGCGAGGTATTCCCCCAACTATTCCAAGAACTGAGCATCATTTTCGTGGAACCCAGCGTATTTTTCTTTATCATGGCCAGCATCATCTTCGTCTTGAAGAACTATACAACATAATAACATTATCTAAATATATTTACCTATTCGAACTTCATATCATAATAAAAAAGAAACATAGGATATTGGATAAAAGTTGTCTGGCCTTCTAACTCCCAAGTCCTTATGGACCTTATAGTAAAGAGAAACCCAAAACGAGGCGACATAATCGGAAAGGAGCGGGGATGAAGCGCGTTCGGAAGCGGTAAGAGCTCACAGTGATAAAAAAATTCATTGAAACCGAAACAGTCTGTTGGTTACATTGTCTATACTTTTGGGTGCTTTGTCCTATTTTTTGAGACACCACACATTCGTTCACTCACCATATAAATTACGCACTAAACTATAGCAGAATACCTGGACAAAGGTAAACTATTTTGTTGTTATCTCGCTGACCCTCTAAATGTGTCTGACGCCTCTTATTACGTCTGTATTTTTTAGACTCTTTGTAATATTGTTTTGTTGAACTCGCCTTCAGTTAAGTGGTTGGTGGCCGCACTCCTTCATTGCGCTTGCAGATTTAGGGACACACAAAACACGTACGCAAAGACTAAAAATACAGACGTAAGACGAGGCGTCAGCATCCGTACAAGATACGAAGCGCTTGGCGTGCGTGTAGATTTATGACGCAACGTTAAATGCATTCGCACGTTGATGAATGGAGCCACTTAAAGAATATTATTGCCATATGACATGTAGGCTATAGGCCATCTTCTACGCATTGCATTAAGATGAAGTGGAAAAGGAGAGATAGCGAAATTACAGTTTAAAGACAATTAATTATACATTGCCCATATATTGTTGTATTGGATATACCTATTTATTCGTAAGGCAGTTTTGATATTGACAACAAGCTCGTTGAATCTCGAAACTAATCATTCACACAAATGATTTCTATTCATATAACGATTTTTTTGTTCTGGAAAAGATGAGTTTTGATTCATTTTGGTAATAAGTAAAACATGTCGTGTCAGTAATTAAATCGGACTTTGGCCTAAAAACATTATAGAAAACCATTTAGTCAATCGTTTTTAGTCAAGCCTTTGCCTTTGTTTGATTCGCACAGTCATTTTTAGACACTTTCCAGTATACTTGTGGTGGCAGAAAATCTTTAAGTTGAAATAAAAATGTTTGTATTCACAGAATGTTTCAAATTAGACCTCCCCATTAGAACGTTGTAAAACGCACGCTTCTAATATGCATTTACGCATGTTTTTATGGCTTGCTACAAATTTATGGTCTCTCAGTATAACTGGCACATCTTTAATGGTTATTACTGAATAGTTAGTGGCACGCTGTGCAGATACTTATATACATTTTGAATTGGCTACAATGCATAAAGTGCAATTACATAATTTTATGTTGCCATTAAACAATGAGTATCTACCTTATCGCCACTTATGTACGCACATATAACATTTACATTCGACTATAAATAAAAAACTGACAGCGCCTTAGTTAGTGCATCATAAGATATGCTTAAATTGTAATTTTGATTTCTTGTCCGTTTTCTCAAAACTTTCCAGTCGCTAGTTTTTGATACGCTTTTCACGTCATTTTTTTGGACATTTCGGAATTCTCATTGTCTATGAAACATGTACTTCCGGCAAGAAGTTTTTCTAAGAAGCTAGTTCCCTTTTAATTGTCAAGTAATTTTTTTTTCTGAAATGGTTTATTTTCTTTGATGTCAGTTTAATTTCACTTATAACTTGGAAGCAACGGCTTTTTAATGAATTTTTTACATCTTTGAAATATTTGTCCTTATGTCGATTATATAACATACCCTTAAACAAATTCTACATTTCTTAAAATAAAAGTGTTTCAAATGGCTAGCCATCTAATTATTCGTACTTTGGCATACAATTCAATATTTTTTATAAATTTTAAACTCCCTTAAACTCTTCTATTGCTATCTAAAAAATATATAATATCCGTAGTGAAGTGTTATGCACATTAATTGCAGTCAAACTCAATAATACCCGCGGCGACTACTTGACTTTGCACACACTGCACAATGCACAACACACATGCACTGCGAGGCCAATAGCACTTAGCACGACATTTTATAAAACACAAAGCGCCAGCGTGTATTTCATAAAATGCATAATGTTTATGGCAACGCTTGACTGTATTCATGTCCATATAGAAATAAAATTTGCGTATTTAATCTTTAAAAATTGCTTAACTTAAAGTCACGTGCATTTTAACACACTAATTCGCCAATTGAATGGATATTTCATTAACCTTTTCGTACGTTTATTTTCAATAATAAAATCGCGACGGTAATCGTTTCATGATAACACTTTTTGCGCTCATTTTGAACGAAATCCGGCAAACTTTATTCCTAAACTATTGTAAAATTATATTTGATTCGAAAAGCTTTTCAGACTTCATTTGGGAGAATTTAAAATACTAAATCCGTCAAGATTTGTTTTAAAAACATAAGTTGTAAACACAACATTATCTGTATTCTGATGTCCTGTATTTTAATAGAAATTATTTGCTAGTCAATAAAGGATATTCGGGTAAAATGATTTAGGTATTATTAGAATTTAGTTGTAGAACGGCGGTGTTGAGGGGCCAGTCACCCAACAGATTTCTTTGGTAGAACAAATATACTTGGTAAAGGGCGTGGCTGTTTTTGAACCGCGCCCGTCTTTGCCAGTGTTTAACAGAATTGAATTCAAGGAGACGCAGTAATGTCGTATAAGCTTTACTTAAGCAGTTGACTAAGGAATTTTAGACTTCTAACAGATTTACAGCTTAATATTAAGTAACAAAGGTTTATTTTTTAACAGTCATATACTTTTTTTTTTTAAACAAATATGGTTAATTTTCAATAAATTTGAAAATTAAATTCAAATATAAATGACGAGATGAACAGGTTTTCATGTTAATGAACATCATCTGAATTGTTTTTAGGGAGATATTCTTTCTTCTGCAAACGGCAGTGTTCCGAGCCATGTCCGGTTTAGATCTAAAGCTAAGGATCTATATAAATTTGTATCTAAAGTACGCAGCCCAAAGGCCGGCCGTATCACGTATGTCGCACCCATACGAGTATATGGCGAGTGAGGCTCACGTTTTTAAAAACTTGCACTCAACTTGTGAAAAGGCAAGAGTGTATTGAGGAATGGTGTGTGGCTAAAAGCTTAGCTTATTTACGTCCGTACGACTTCTTCGACATTTCCTTGGCGAGGCATGCGGGCAGCATTGGCTGTGCGGTAGCTGGCAAACGTATGTGTGCGACGAAACGTAGCAAACGCGTTTCATGAAGGCTCCCCAAGTCTCATTGCAATAGCCACCGGTTCGGCTCACCAGTTTGTATCGGAATTTTATTGAGATGAGATTGCTAGCGGCCGAATCTGATTTCTTTGCGTATACGATTTTGTGAAATTGTGCGTATCAGTGCATAAACGGATTAAAATCAAGGTGAATAGTCTTCAGTGTGCTACTGTGAATGTTTTTCATATATTACAAGGTGCGAATAAAAAAAATGTGTCAGCAATTTACATAGTTTGAATTTGTTTGCTATTTAAAAATCATTCAATTATAAATATTGTGCGGAGAACACGTGAAAAAGGGCGAATATTATATGAGAAAAAAATGCGCTCAGCGTTGTTACTCAAATGTGCATGTGTTTCATAAATATTCATCTCAAGTCAGCCCCCAAATAAAAAGATTATGTGGAGTCGTGGGTGTTAACTGACAGTGATTTAGTGCGACGACAACAAAAAGTCATCATCAAGAGCAAGGAAATTTGTGTTTGCTGTAAGATTGGCGTCAAACCCTCCTGTACACAAATTAGCCGCCAAATATTTCATAGCTAAACCGCTGAATCTATTGGATAAGGTAAAATCGGCGACAACAATAATACGAATACTTAGTACAATTTTATATACTTTAAAATACACACATTCACAGACTTTATTGTTATAGAAAACTACAATTCAATTTTAGTCTACATTGGCTATTTCTTAGCGATTTGTGTTTATACTTTATTTTATCCGAAAATCAATAAATACCACATTTACAAGAGTTTCCACTTTGCGTGTGCTCTCTAAACCAGCGAAACAAAAAAAAAGTGGAATGAAGAAACGTATAACTGAAAAAAAATCTTTACAATAAACAAAAAGTTATGGGAGACCATCCAATGCTTTGTATTACGTTTTTTTGTGATTCAAAGAGCTGTGAATAAATATAAAATATGCTCAAAGTTATTACTTTAAAGAATTGGTGAATTCTTTAATGATTTCAGTAATCAAAGTTCTATAAAAAATATTAAATTTAAAAGTCAAGCAGCGGCAATCATGTTTTGAAACCCTCCGATTCAAATAAAAATGCCCACTTGGTCGCTTAAGTCTTGCCACTATTCCTTGTTAAATCATCAACTCATCGTTAGTCTATTGTCCAAAAAGTCCACAAACTTTTAAGTATTTTTAACAAAATTTATTTGTTCAGATTCGTTTGTTAACTATATTTTAGTCCGTGTGGTCGATAACATATTTACTGTACTCGTCTTGTACAGGAGGGCCAGAAATTATTTTGTTAAAATTCAAAATATCGCGAAACAAATTGTTATTGATTTTTGGAAGTAAAATTGAATTGTATTAAATAACTTTTCTTATGACAGTCTGTATTTCATGAGATTTGATGAATTTCATTTCAATTCATGTTCTCAAAGTTAAATTCAAATTGATTGAAATATGTGGCGGTGATAGACAAAACTAAACAGCATAAACCCACTATCGTTAGCTGATCTCACAGTTGTTTTTTTTTTTATTTAAATACTAAAAATTCCGTACTTGGACTCCATAGATTTTCATAGGATGTGAAAAGAGATTGACGAATACTTATCTAATCATTTTTTCAATGCGATTACATTGAGTGAATATGCGGTTTGAAAAACCTTATATCTCGTAAGATTGTTTGAGAATTTGGGGAAATGTTTGGCATTGTTGTCGGCAGTGGTCATCACTAGTTGGATTGGTAACTCAATTTATAAACTTAATTAATTATAGGCATCTCATTGGACTCATTTACTTCCACGTTTATTCGCTTGATGACTGATCATTGCTGTTATGGTAATTTAATAAAAGCAGTTTTGAAACAATAATCTTCAGATTAGATTTAACCTGCGGGGGTAATTGAAATGAAATCTGCATATTGCTTTGATAGTGAATTCCATTAGCTCAAATATTTTGTGTATAAAGATTTTAATGTTCGTATTCCATTGCTTGCGTGAACATTAAATTTAAAACAAACTTTTTTTTCCCCTTTTTAACCCATTCCTGACAGAGTACTCTAAATGAAATTGTTAAGGAAATATATTATCAGAACTGCGTTATCGTTCCTGATAAGTAATTGTTTGAACATTGAATTCAAAATTGTAAAGCGAAAATTGGTTAGTTTTAGAATGAAAAGATATGTTCCTGACTCCTCAAATTAAGACAACTTTCGCGCTATTGGCGATGCGACGGCACTTCTAAATCCGAATTTATTGAGTGTAACAATTTTAATTTTTAATACAACTAGTTAATTCTAGATTATCTTTCACATTTTCGGATAAAAACAATTTACCTCCGGCAAAAAAGTCACATACTACATTTGAAACTAAGTCACACTTTCTATGCACAAACAATAAATACAAAACGACTTATGACATTTCTTCATTCCACTCGATGTTGCATCAATTTTTGTGAGCGATATGCACTTGGACATTTTTCGTCCTCTAGTCCTGATTAGCGATCATGGCGTACCCAGTATCTACATAATAACTTACAAGCGCAACTATAACGTAGAAAGAAGCACTTAACGGCACGCCATGAAGTATATCTTAATATGACAAGAAATTTGTCTTTGCTGTAGACATTCATTTACTATAATACTTACAGATCCTAATTAAATAGATATTCAATATAATTGTCATCGGTAAGGTTAAACCAATTGGTAAAGTAAATTATACTGATTACTTTCTTGAAAAATTCATGCTGACTGTTTTGCTCATAAACTATTGATTTGAATTGTGTTAGCTGCACCATCAGATAGGGAAAATGCATATTCTCCTATATAATTTTTTCTGTGCAGCGAAAGTGTGAGGTGTTAAGTGGGCCGTCCCCCATATGCACAATTTGCCGTGGTCTGTAACATGTTCGTAAATCTCAGATAAATGTACCGTCTATCTGCATTTCCTATACATTTGTTTTAACTCATGTCTTGGACGTTATGTAGCATGATTGACAATACTTCCTGATAGTTGTTTGTTATTTGTATATGTGTAAATTATATAAAATTTGTGTGGAAATAGGAATTGGTATTGTCAAGTATTAGCGCAGTTGATGTGTTTTTAAATACAATGTTTTAAGTAGAAGACGGATTCATAATGTCAACTACCAAAAGAAAGAATAAACTCCCTAACGAATTGCCCTAAAAATACCTTTGCTAAGGCTGGTTTATTTAAAACAAATTTTTATACTTAATTTCGAACAAAAATTCAAATCTTTTAGACCACCTTTTTAAGCTAAGAGCCTTTCTAAGCAATTATTTTTTTTTTCAAATGTTAGAGTTTTTTTTGTTGAAATTTGTTAAGGGTGTTTTATTCCGATTCTTTTGTCGCAAAGAAAATCATTTCCATTTGCCAATATTCTGCAAAAATTTGCAGTGACACATCAACTACAGTAATTTAGAACTTTTTGTGGAATTGTTGTTGGTGTTGGCTAATTATGATTTGTCAGTTAAGTTCAAGTGTTCTGTTTCTAAATCACATGCGTTTTACAGCAGACGTTTTCTAACTAAAGTTTGGAGACACATTAATAAGAAAAGCCGGCGCGGTGCTCCAGCCACCAACAATATGTGATCTCATGGCTCGTATCTAAAAGAGATTCCGCGAGGACAATAATAATTTAGCGTTCGTCCTCAGTGAGACTCTGCGCACTTACCATACTGCTGTATGTGTCTAGAATTGTGTGATTTAAGTGAATACAATCTCGGCTCATATACAAGAGCTTGAGAAGTAAACGATAATAACGATAAGAATCTTAGCCCACCAAAACGATGATGGCAGATGGAAGAATTGAGCAACTTCAATGAAATAGAAGCGCGCGTGTGTGTTAGTACGTTACCAATGAATATATTTAATGTGAATGTGTATAGTTTATTGAAAAAGCGAACAAAATCAAAGGCGAGATCAAATCTACCGAAAACTATTAAATGTATGTATATAAAAAAGTCGTGAACAAAGAGAAGCAATTATTTAACAGCTATCAACTTTAAGAATTATGTGATCAGAACCGGAAAGGGTTGTTTAAAGCGATTCGAAGATCGTCTACTCTTCAATCATGCTTCGAAGAGAGACTTTGCAATTTTTGTTTTGATAACATTACACAAGACGATAACTTCTACACAAAATTGTCTATAGCTTCTTAACCTTCTACTTAGTAACAATAACTTTTCCGAAAAAAAGACAACAAAATGCACAAAATCTCATTAAATGAACCGAAAAGTACGTTAAACGTCGGAAAACGGAACATAAACTTATGAGTTTAGGACTAATTGCTCTTGGTAGTAAATTCTCCAACACAAAACGATCCTCAATCTATAAAACTCAATGGCATTCCTATGTTTTGTTTTATATATCATTTACGTTGGCATCTAAAGAAACAGATACAGCCCGATAGCCACCTACAAATGTCTTGTCGCACGTCATTCTACCTGTTCGGCGAGAGCTATTATGCAATTGTAGACGACTACAAATTTCAGGTGACATTAGACGCTGTCTGAACGAAGCGCCTGCGCAAATGAATATCTGAATATGCTTGTACGGCAACAAATTTTATTGTGCACTGGGGGTGGTCATTGTAACGTTTTTAGCCGTAAAGTAAAGTGTGGTTTCGGAATATGGCAGGCGCCACACGCTCCTTGTACTATAAAGGTACGATTTTCTTTTCTCTTCCTAATTCAACATCGATTTATTTTATGTTTTACTGCCAGCTGATTTTCAAGACCGAAAAATTATAACTTCCTGATTGTTGAAAGCTAGTTTTTATCATCGTTTTCGGTTCTATACGGAAAATGTAAAGCGGACACGCCATGTTAGTTAAATAATATTGCTGATTCAAAACATCCCACCCCATTTATAATACAATTTATGATAGAGGGTGAGCTGAGTGAATTTAGGGTTGGACATTTATGAGGGAGGGTTTTGTTTACCACGAGATTCGGCCATTTTTTCCTCGAGCACTCAAATTTGTGATTAAATCAAATTCTCAACCCTCTTGGATTTCATGTAATAAAGCGGGTTGTTTGTGACGAATTCGAGGACTTTTGACGTTCAGATAGTTTGATTTAACAAAAAACAAAAAAACAATTTTTAAATTCTGTAATATTTAACTTTTGATAAGCTTTTTATTGGACATGCATTAATCACAATTAGCCCCACCCCAAATGATGCATTAAGTAGGTCTGCACGTTAGTAAATTGTACACCCGCATATATTCGCCAATGATCTGGCGACGTAATCATAGACATTTATGATTCCCGTCAGCGTAAAAGGCCAGCTAATATGCAATGATTAAAAACATTTGAAATACAGCGCGGATAATGAATTAAAGTACGTAATCGATGAGACTGAAAGACTGTCACGTTTATTAATGGTTATCAATATGCAAATTGAAAGTTGCCGCTTAATAACTAATCAATTTATGGTTTTGCCTTTTAAATTGAAATGAATGGCAGGAGCTAAGAAGGTCTCGGAATCAAACAGAATTTACTTACTAAGTCCCATAAAAATTACATAATCAATCATCAGATTTATTTTTGATTTTCTTGTGTGAGTGTTTTTTTTTTAAATATTTTCGGGAATCATTTAACGTCCAAGCAGCGACTGTCGTCTGTTATTGTTTTATAGAAAAATAATTGAGATGGCATTTCAACCCTAATTTGTACTTACTTTTTTTATAAATCTTTATCCTAAAAATATCTCACAAACTCTTTATTCGGGCTATTATGCTATGTATTGACTCAAAGTGCAATACTGGTAGCCCACATTAATCAGCTTAAGACCTAAGCATCATAAATGGTCTGATATTTGATCCATCGGTGCCCTAAGCGGCAACATTCCAATGCTTCCAAGAGCAAGGAAAAAATTACAAGATATACCTTTTTATATGTGGCACAAGATTAATCTCATATATCATAATATTTGATTATCGCTTCCGTTTATTTTATTTGTCTTCTTCTCAACAAACTTCATTTATGAATTTATCTATATAATGTTTAAGTATTTACCCGCGTTATGACTGGACACACATTAAGTTGTATATATAACTGAATTAGATAAATGTATTTGATGTTTGTGTATGCATTTAGCCATTTTTTTTTTGTATTTTAAAAAGTGTCGAATGGGACGGAGCTGGGTTGACTACCTGTCTTACTTGTCTTCGACTCTTTATTGACTCACTATTGCAACGTTTCGAGTCTTGACTGTGCGCCACTTCTATTACTTATTTGTATGGTGCATATACGTTTAAGATCGAGTTGTTAGAAGGAATTACACAAAAGAAAAACGGAAAACATTTATGGATCGTGTTGGAATGGAACTGGCCATAAACACCTTGTTTGTTTGAGGGCAGAGATAAGTTATTTTGAGGGTTGAATAGATTGTAAACGATAACATCTTTCCTGAAACATGTTCATTTTCATTGATATTTGAGTTATTTGATTTAGTTTAGATGTATAATCATAATTAAATTATTTACCCCAACCAATTGAAGCTTGAAAATTATGGCGATTAGATTTTTTTTTTACTTCACCAAAAAACAAAAAATACATCTAAATGAATCACACGTTACTTTCTAGTTCACGTTTTTTGTATAAAAAATCCGGATTGCATTTAATAAACACCATCTGCACATTTCCAATAATTAATGAAAATGATTTTTGCCAGCGCAGTCGAGCTGAATTTGCCAGACATATCCGCATATAAATTCTAAAGAATGCATCTGCAATGCGGAAAAATAAGAATTGATTAATTTAAGCACCCATCGCGCTCAAGATCTTCTCGTACTACAATTTTGCAGTATTAATGCACAATTAGTCGGAAAATGCAGAGCCGAATAACCGAAACATAAAAATATCGCAGAAACGCATTCAGACTTCCGAGTGAAAAGTGAAAATAAATCAGAGGCTCTTCTGAAGCGCACAGGCAGGCCCCCTTTCAAGCGAACAAGTGGATACCGACAAAAGACGTGTCTGTCATCTCAAGTGGCATATTATTAGTCTAGTCGTTTGTATTTATCGTTGTGAATTAAGTGTATCGAGCCGATTTGTGTTATTTATCAGACGTTTGTTCGTGCAAACGGTGCATATAACTTCCTTAAGGATTCAATAATTTTGTAGTAAGCGAATCTCACACATATGCAGACTAAAAATAGATAGAAACAATTATGCTAACTGAGAAATTACTCTTTTCTCCCCCGCAACATACTCGTACATAAATAAGCGCGGCTCATCTTTATAAGATTCAAGTGCGTTGTTGGAACTGGGAAGCGCTCAAGTTTTATGCGTTCGCCGCTGAGAAGGTTTCCTTTGATTATTTCGCTGTGGCCGCCACATAAACGCTAGTTTGTTTGTTTTTGAACGCCATACGCACATTTTGTGACTTGAACTGGTTTAATGTGTCGGCGTTGATCAAAAATTCCCAATCGAATGTTTTTAAATCAAACTTAATCAGCGCCATATCATGAAAATGCTAATAGGTTTTTAGGCAGACAAATGCATCTTATGCTCGCATAAAAAGCTTCTCATCAGAGCTGCGATTTTGTAAAATGATGACTGACACTTAACACCTATGCCATGAAAATGCATACTTAGAGAAATGACACTTTCCACATAAATGTATTTCATTATACAATTTTAATTAGGGTGACATTTATTGAGTACATTTACAAGACAACAACGACATTTTTCAATCAAACGAATAAATGTGAATGATTTTATTATAAAGAAATGTCAGTTTTCTTGTAAATGCTACATATCACGAGTGATCCACCTTCTAGGTGATTAAAACGATTTTATAAAATCCATTTATCGAAGCAATTTCTCACAATGAATATTAGAAATTCCTCCTGAACTATGAATACTTAAGTGCACCTAGCTCCAAATGTATATGCCGCGTGCTTTCCTCCTGTCATTAATCCAACGCACAATATTGCAACATAAAAAATTATTTACGACCAACATTTCTCTGCTCGTATATAGCATTTGCTTCTTATTATTTACGTTTGGTAAATGCCATACCAATTCTGCAGCCATCTTGCTTCTAAATAGCCGCAGATAAAAACTTTGTATGGAGAGGGAAAAATGCGGCATCTAAATCTATCCCTATTTAACTGTATTATGGCAATAAATAACATCGAAACGCTAAGGTAACACAGACAGAAGACAAATAAATTCAGTATGTTATCGCAATTATTCGTATATAGAAATAGTGGCGCGGCGCGGCACGATGCTTTGCTACAAATTGATTGAAGGGGATCGTCTCAATATGGCTGCAGTAAAAAAACCGAAAGCTTGTGGATTGATCTGCTCCTACCCCCCCCCCTCTATGTTCAATAAATTGTGCGGTTCTTATCTAATACCTCCTTGAATGTGTCTCTATAAAGGCTCATTTCAACGCATTTGTGGGTCATTTGTGGTCGCACGCGGAACTGGGAAGGGTACGCAGACCGCGGACTTGTCGGAACAAAAACGAATTATGTGACGTATGTCGCAGTTGCTGACGACATTCTTTTTATTCGTGAGCTACCCTCGTTTGGCCTATATTACATGAATGGTCTGCCACGGGGACTGAGGATCAACTTCCATAATTGGTTCAGCACATGCCACAGCACATAAGACAAATAGTTTTCAGTATGGCACTTTGTAACTTTCCACTATTTCTGTTTTCTTCTCTGCCCCTCAATTTGTGTTATTTTATTGGGGTATCTCGATATTAAGTACCACCTCTCACATATTCATTTATTTGTTTGTTGCATACCCGCACACATTAACTTATTCCCTCGATTCAATTAATTAGTTAATTTATCAGCCGTTTTAGTGGGAAATAATTGAACTGCTATTGTCATATGTGTGTTCTTGTTGTCCGATTGTCATCTTAACGACTGTCTGTTTCATGGGTGCAACTTAAATCTATATACATATACCGCATTAAATGTGTAGGTAAATATTTTTACTTTATTTCGTAAATTTACTTCTTTTTTATAGCAATTTTGTGATCAGTTTTATAGACTCTATGGTTGTAAACGATGGCAAAATGAAGTAACATATAACGAATCAATATAGTCAAGTCGTTGCTCGTATGCTGTTTTGTGTTGAAGATTGAATGCTAATTTTCGGCTTACATGTTTAATTAATTACTCGTACGCTAGCTTGACTTTACATGATGCCATAACCATAATTGGTATATATTATTCATAAGAAATATATTATTGTAAGAAAATTGTGGTGCTCATATCAATAGAACGACACAAAAAACGTGCCTTCCCGTCAAGACAATTCACTGTAAGATTTAAGTTAACTGTTGGCTTTAAAAAAAATCTCTGATACATTTAGCTTAGCTCGTGATTAAAAACTAGACCTTGAGAGTAATATTAAACGAGTTGAATGTTAAAATGCGGTTTAACTCCACCTGTTCGCCAGTTATGGAGGCAAGTAGACTTAGCTAATAGAAAAAATCAAAATAATTATGAAACCCTTCATCTCTGTCAAGCCAAACAGACAATCATCATCATGTTTTGAGTATATTTGAACTTAAAATATGACTGTCTAATATCTATGTCATGACATATAACATACTAATGTGCACCTCACCTATATGCGCCTCCCCGTCGCATTATTCATAGCACACTCGCATGTTTGTCACATGGGCTCTTAATACACGATTCAAACGCGCACGAATCACTATACCACGAATATCAAAGGAATTCCACGCATATTCTTTAAAAAAAAGAAGTTATGTACAAACTGAGCCCAATGTCCATTAAGACCGAAAAACGTAAAATACCACTTATGAAAAGAGCCACACACAATTTATAATGTGTGGTTGTCGGCCCTTGGCAAAGCGTGTTATTGCGTTGTGATCGCATGCGTTTGTGTTGGAAGAGGCGCCAAAAGAGTTTATGTGTTTCCTTTGGGCATCATGTCATCCCTGCGGATGGTTCGGACGCGCTCAAAGGCATGTGTGCAGCGTTAAAGTCAGCCACTTATAGAGGCCGGTGATGTGGTCACGCGGAAAAGCGCCAACAGCCCAAAAGAACAACCAAAATGACCCATCAGCGATATTATGAGATCGAGTTGTTGTTTTACTTTTCTGCTGTAGTTCCATTCCAGCTTGTTTCGGATTTATTGGGTTTAAATTTATTCAATTCTATTCTATAAAATACGTCTACGAAATAAAGAATGAAATAAATAGTGAAATTCTAAAGGAAAGGCGGCGAAATAACGGACGGGATTAAAGAGACGTGTATTCGTCTAGAATTGTTCCTTTTGAATATTGATCTTCGGTATAGGTCTTTTATTTGCTTTGTAAATAAATGGCTGTCATGTGCGGTCAGCAAATCAAATGACAAATGGTTATTGCCTCACTTAGTAGTATGAAAAACGAAATTCCATTATAAACTACAAGACAATTTGATGCTATAATTCCTTTATTTCCATAACTTTATTATAACTTCTTTGTATAACAAGATGTAGGAGGGAATATCAGGATTCTCTTTGCTTAAGGATTAAGGATTAACTACAAAAGTAGGAGATGAGGATTATTGTTTTTATAATTCTCTATATTCTGATCATACCAAAAATATTTTCTAACAATAATTAATACATGTCAACGACCTAGATCATTATCTTTAATTAGCGATTATACAATCGGGATTGACATTTGATTTTTTAATATTTAATATATTGAGACGATAAAGTAACAAACAAAAAAAAAACACATAATAAAAATACACAAACTTCATTGGTCGAAAACAACAATGCACCCTCGATTCGATAAACCTATGATCGCTTGTCTGCTCTATGGGCGCGCGATATGTCTGTCCATATGACATCCAAATGCACTCGCTTGCTAGCGAGAAATGCATCTTACGTGAGTATGTGCGCGCGCATATTTATAATGCGTCAGAGACGTATAATGAAATATATATGCACTTGAGGATATAACACAATATAACACGTTTAGTACATGTGGTGGCTACACGTTGCAGTCGGAGCGGTCCGTCCGGATACATAAGGCGATTGCCATTGCATATTGGTGGCTGGCGCCTTCACAGATAAAGCATTAATGGAAAGTATCTGTTTCCATTTCGAAATTCTTATCCCGAAAAAAATTTATAAGAAAAACGAAGAAGTAAGACGACAACCAAAACAAAGTAAAAAAGATTACACATTATGTTATCTGTATGGGATGCAGCTCTGTCGACTGTTTAACGTGTGTGGATGTGAGGACGTTGGCAGGCAGCGGTGTGCATGTATTTTAGAGACCGGCCACTTGTATCGAGAGGTGCTTTATTCGTTCATATAATGAAAGTTGCCGTGGAAGGAAGTGCATTTCTCAAAATGCATCTTGAGTTATTGCATTTTCAATAGCCATTATCACGTTGATGCATCGATTACTTTAGTACTTTGACATTTGTGATGCATATGCGTTCATATAAGGTCATGCAAGTCGTGCGGGTTTCTTGTTGGCGAATGCTGAAGATTCCTATACTGAGTTTTGTCGTTGGTGGAATAAGAATTACTGCAACTTACAATTTTAGGGCTTTAATGCGTTTGTTTTTAACATGTTCGGTTGCACCATCATGCTCTGGCAATTAGAAGAGAACATTGCACTTCGACACGCGCGCGACAATCAAGCCGTTACAATGTTCAAATGTCTGACTTACTGTTGCGTAAAAAACATACATTACATAAATATATTGTAATGTTTTTGTTGTTTTACGATAAAATGACTGAGAGAGTGCAGTCGACTTGAACAGAAATTGTCTAGAACATTAGAGACTGATTGTCATTCTTAATTGCTTATGTCATATGTGGTTAAACTCTTCTGTTTTGTTTTTGTAAATGTTTTACGTGCATAAACAAATGCGGGTTTATGCAGTCTTTATTTTTAATATCTTACGTTGGCAATAATACATTTAGATTAATTAATTAATGCGTACAAATCAAAGACGGTTAGATTATGTTTGCTTTTAGGAAAATAACCAAATTAAAAAGATTTACAACGGTTTTATTATAGATTACTATATTTGTTTGCTAAAAATATAAAAACTTCAAATAGTCATGGTGGTGCGCGTTTTTCTGCGAAACATGAGCTTTTTGTCACCATCGTCACGCTTATGCGCCTTTGCTCTTTGTGGTCTATGACTTACGTTGAATTCTGTCTCCCTCATTTTGCGGAAGTTCATTGTGATATACATATGTTACATGTAGGTCGCATTGAAAAAAAAAATTTATCAAAGAATACCACATTTAACTATACTTACACTACAATCGGCATTTGACATATTTTTAGATGTGTCTTCATATTAAAGAATGACAAATCAATTCTATTTTCTAATTGAAAAAAGTGTTTTATAAGATTTTAATAAGAAAACACAGAAAATTAAAGAAAACATTACATAAGAAGACACTTAGAACGGCCGACCGAAAAGGAAAATAGTTTCATTACCATAACATGTTGGTTAGTAAATAAAACAAAATTTTTTTGGGCTTTTTACCAACATAAAAAAACGTGTATATTGACTGCACAAGGCAATGTTATTATAGAAAAATGCACTCGGGAAAAATAAGAAATTAGGGAAAGTATATTAAAAGGCTCGCAGATGGTTTCATTGCTGGAATGGTCGTAAAAACCGCATTTGATTAAGTTTTATGCCGTTTTCATTAAGCTCATTGGATGGCTGACGTCCTTTTCTTTAGCAGTTGGTTGTTTTTTATGTTCAAAGTAAATAGAAATTTCTCTGAAATTTTTCCTAGTTTATGAAGTTATCGTGCAGCAACGGAAAATTGGCTCAATTCTTATTCGCCAGTGGACGTGAGTCGTAAAATACAAACAAAAATGGACTCCCTAGCTAGGGGTTGGTCAGTTGGGAATTTTCCTGGTGGTGAAAGTTTTATTATCAAACAAAAACTATATTCATTTTATAGTTTTCCAAAAGGGCCGTTATGTCATATATGACGTGTTTTGCGTGTGGATTTTACGATTTAGAAGCGCGGGAATGCATTTAACTGTCCAGTTTGGCCATATTTTTAGTTAATGACCAATTAATTACAATTGTGTATCCACACATGGAGCTGGCCATGTGTGCGAGCAAGATCAAAGCTGATACAAGCGTATATGCCTCGGTATGGGTACATTGAAATTTCAAATCATAAATTCAAATTGAAATGTTTTATGTTTGCAGCGAATGAGGCATATAATTCATGTTAATGGCGCGGTATTGGCCAAATAAATAGTCTTTTAGTGGTATTCAGTGGCAGACATTTTCTCTATGACCATAACATTGAACTGAATGACCTGCGCAATTAGGAAACAATCTTTTGGATTATTCGCCTATAAATTTTTTAGCTGGATATCATAACTCAAGTTGCCCGTAAACTGTTTTTGTTTTATTGTAAGACCGCATGTATCATCTAGAATGCGTCATTCAGTTGGCATCCCGTCGCCCGCCTCGTACAGCCTGGTAATATGGAGATTTGCCGCCGGAGGCTGAATACCCACAAATGTACCTGAAGCGGGCAGCGGCTTTCATCTTTCGTCCGTCGCTAATTGAGTGCCCATAATTAACAAGTTAATAAGACTGCCGCGCTTCTGTATAGTGAGTGTCATTCGTGGATAACTATTTAGCCAAATTAGGCGAAGATAATTTAAAAAGGAAGTGAACTAATGAAAATGAATTTATAATTAGTCTAATATAACTAAAGTTCTAACTTCTAGCAAAACTTTATTATTTGCTTTCAAATATTCATAATTTTCATATTTAAATAAGGGATGTTTAACAAGTTTAAAATTCTATCGTATTTCCACTTTTCTTCAATAGTTTGTATATTCATTATAATGTAATCTGCAATTTGAATGAACTACTGTCAATTATAGAAAGAGTTGCATGTGTTGATTATTTGGCCGTTGCAATTTCTGAATGTGTGAAAAAGTGATTTTTGAATTGCTCATCACCCGTTTTGCCGCGTTTTTACAACAGAACACAGAAATTAGCAAAATCTGCGACTGAGATACAGGAGGAGGGAAAAAAAATGAAAAAAAAAAAAAACAGGAACTGGAAAAATCACTTATTAAAACCGAAAATCGCAACATATTAACGCGCCAAATTGATTTTGCGGTTGCTGAAAGCTAAAGAATGGCCTTAATTTATAGGACTACATTGTATATCGATTTTTAGTTTGAACTTTTATATAGATATTTAGTTGTCATTATTTTGTTTTTGTTTTTGCAAAAGTCATGAATTTAACTATGCAAATAAATCAATTAGAACACTAATTCGAAATAAGGTACGACAGCATCAACTGATCGATTGATAGATACACCACCCAACCGCCGCGCCGCGCCGCTTACAATGTCGCTTCCAACTCAAAAGACACCGCCAAGTGGTACTATACCTCAAGCCAACACCATATTTTATAGCCGCATATACCTGTAGATGTGTATTATTTTATTAAGTAACGAATCCACAATATATAATATGTGGATATATAAACTTGAAAACAAACCGCTCACACTTGAGGAAAAAAATCACCTTACCTCCATGGCATCGCCACAAAAAGCTAACAAAGTTTCAGGTGCTTTTAAAATTAGTCATCGGAATTTATTCAATACGAAATTTATGCAAATTTATGAATGAAACGCGCTTCATATACAGAAATATGAAATGGGATTGATAATTCGCGCTGGCTGTGTGTGTGTGCTTGACTGTTTTTTCGATTCTGTTTATTTTTTATTTATTTACAATATTAAATAGCCATAAAAATAAATTTTTCAAGTAATTTCATTGCAAATGATGGGATCAAGTGAATATATTAAAAATCGTAACATTTTTTAATTTGTTGTCGGTGTGATGAGAGACTAAAATTATGATGCAGACTTAAGAATCTGTGATCCACTGACATGCCACTAAACTAATTATTTATTGCATTGAGGACTCGCGGAAGCTGTGCCATCTATCTGAAATATCCAAAACTCCATCTAATCCTGTCAATATAAATAATTGTAAAAAAAAAATCTGATTGAAGTAAAACCATTTACTGAAAGTGGTTTAAATTGCATATGCAAAGTGCAGCATGATTGCACAAAAGTTCAGCTGCAGAAGCAACAAAGATATCCTCCTGAAGTTCCAATAAATCACCCTCGCCTCCATTTAATAGGAGGCAACATCAAACGAAGTCGGTTGATTTGTATGCAAATTCTGAAACGAAAACAAGTTGGCGCAAAAAAGCGGAATTAATTAACAACTAATTATGAATGTGCGTTGGAACATTTTTCAAACGGTGGAGCAGCCAACCAAAGTAGCCGTGCGAGTCGAGTTAATTTGTAAATAATTTAGTATCAGGTCGATATATCATGCCTGTAATTTGTTTTCGATAATGTGCGCGTTAGAAGCAAAGTAGTTATGGTTTATTTATGCATCGGCTGTTAATCAGGAGCGGTGGTTGTGTTTTTTTGTTGTTGGTTGTTGTTGCGAAAACGTACGTTATCAATGAGAGATTGCCAAATATGTGTCTGCTAACAATGAAGAACTACTTAGCTGGTCGATGTCGCCTTTGTTGGTGCTGCCGAACTGTTGGCGCTCGTAGTTGATAAGCGAGCTGTGTAAGTGGTTGATAAACGCGCAACAATTAGTGCCCATTTGCATTTGTTTTTTAAATGTTGTGGCAATTATGTGCTTTATCATACTAAAATTACTGTTTAAGCTATTCCAAGTAGGCAGCCTAGTATCAATGTGCCACTAGGCGTTATCAAGGTTGCGCCACTATCGCTATCGCAACGAACAAGTACGCAGCAGAGCGTCTCGGCGGCTATATGGGGTCCCCTGAGTTTTCCTTTTTTTTGAGTAAAACTAATTTTCTGAATAGGCTTATTACTTCAAGGAAATGATAAGGATTATACGGGCGCTATCATGGAAGATTATTGACCCTTTCTAAAACAAAAAAAAAAACATTTGTCAAAGCAGGTGTTTCTGCAATGTTTGCAAATTTTCTTCGGCTCATGGAGACTTCAATAATTTTTTTCTCATTGCAGACCTATCACGATCAAAAATGTTTCACACCACCGCAAGTTATTCGGAGATGAGCGCAGGCGGCGCTCCAAATGCGGGCTACCACCAAGGCGGCGCTTCTGCCAATACACCTGTATACGTACCGTCGAGCCGTGCTTTGCCTAGTCAGTATGGCCATGGCGGACCGTTCACTGGCGCCACACAGAACGGCTGGCCCACTGACAGCTTCGGCACAACGCACACCCAACTGCCGCCGCAGTTTTACGCACAAAACGCCGTCATGATGGGCTCGTGGCGTGCCTACGATCCCACTGGCTTCCAGCGAACGTCGCCGTACGAAAATGCGGTGGAATTTCAGTTCGGCGAGGGACGCGAGTGTGTCAATTGTGGCGCCATATCGACTCCCCTGTGGCGACGCGACGGCACTGGTCACTATCTGTGCAATGCCTGTGGATTGTATCACAAGATGAACGGCATGAATCGGCCGCTAATCAAACCGAGCAAGAGACTGGTGAGTCTGGTAAATTAGCTTTTTCTATTTTTATTATTTGCTATTTAGTCGCGACACAAACCAGGCGCTGCTCAGTTTGAGAAGCTTTTTGTTTTCACGAATGTTGTCTCGATTTTGTGGTTTTGTTGTACTAAACCGGTTTGCTTCTACTAATCTCTTGCAGACGGCCACGCGACGCCTGGGACTCTGCTGCACCAATTGCGGCACACGCACCACCACACTGTGGCGTCGCAATAATGACGGCGAGCCCGTCTGCAATGCTTGCGGCCTCTATTTTAAGCTGCACGGTGTCAATCGACCACTAGCCATGCGAAAAGACGGCATACAGACGCGAAAGCGTAAACCGAAAAAAAACAGCAGCGGAGGCGGTAGTGAAGGTGCTGGCGGCGACTTGAATCTCAGCAGCAGCAGCAGCAAAAAAGACGACCACCACGAAGACATTAAGCCCAGTCTGGCCGGCGGTCAACAGCAGTCACAAACAGCGGGCAGCAGTGGAGGAGGTGGTGGCGGCGGCAACAGCAACAGCATGGCAGAACGCATCGCAAACAACAACACAGCCAAACTGCATATGACCGGCCACTCGCCGTCCGCTGTCAAGCTGCATTTACCCTCAGTATCCAACGCCCGTCCGCATCACCAGCATCTCTACAGTATCGCACAAAACCATTCAATCGCGTCGCATCACCATGCTGGCGGCACATCGTTGGCGGCGCTGACCTCTGCGGCGGTCAGTGGCAGCGGCGGTGCTGCCAGCACTCACAATCACAAGTACGACCTCTCACATGGCAGTTCGCATTTGCAGGCGTCGCCCACCAGTAATGGCGGCTACCTGCATCCGAATGCGTTAGTGCATCAGTCGAGCTCGTACGGAAACGTCAAGACGGAGACAACCGCTTCCAACTATGATTACATGAACTGCATTCAGAGCGGCTACTTCGGCGGATCCTTCGGGGCGCTAAGTGCTCCGAATGGAATGCACAGTGCCTCCGAATTGACCGGTTATCATCATCAACACAATGTCATCCAGGCAGCTAAACTGATGGCTTCATCCTAAACAAGGTATTGTAGTATTGGCGGCAGCTTTTTATTCTTTTGACGACTTTAAGACGGGATCAATGGCATTTTGATGATGCGAGTGTTTATTTGTGAGTTGATTTGTTCATAAGTATGTTTATAAGGATATGTGATCTGTGTCGGCTTCTTTGTGGTCCCAGTTAGGTTATTTCAGCGTTGTGGCTAGTTAATATTTACAAATATGAAAACAGCCAATTCGTTGATTGTGGATGAATTAAATGAATGTAAATAAGTTCCTCTTTTTTAATTTTAAAAGTCTACTTGTATTTCTGTTAGTTTATAATGAAACCCTACGGCACCGGGACATTTGAAGTCCACTTAGTGTATAATTTAAAAATAACTTGAATAGATTTTAAATCGCAACACAAAAAACATCTAACGGTATTATCTAGTGTAAAAGGTGCCTTTTATGATTTAAACCATTTAAAATTAAAGTAGAATTTAGAGCAAAAGAATAAGTGAAAGAGAGCATTCATACGAATAGCTTAGGCGCCCTCATTGGCAATATCGAAATAACCGCGTGTGTCTCGGCTAAAAGCTTACATATTAGAAGCTTTTCTTATTTCCCCTTTTTTGCTAACGCGACGACTTGCCCGCCGCGCCGCCCGAGTAATCCCCTATTTATAAGCGAAAAGCCATCTGCGAAGATTACGTGATTAGAGCAATAATTATGTTGCCCGAATTTCAAAAATATGTTGCCGTGTTTTTGTAACTTGTATTGGTTTATCGTCTTTCCACCGCAATCCGCATGAGATCGTATATTTGTCGTTTAAGAAGTTTAGTTTTGTTGGGTCGTTTGTCGCGTGAGTGTCAATACATCCAACGACTTACAAACAAGTAAATCTCGTGATATTGGCTTGCTTACAAATTGTCCTCCTCAAATCAAATGCACTCCCAATTTTCACGTACATGTTATAATAAATAAATTATTCGGAGTTTTTTTTGATTATATTGTACTTTCAAGTCTATTGACCGCCACTAATTAGTTCTTGAAATTTTTCATTCGAGAGAATATTTTGTGCTAAATTTCCAGCAATATCGAAAATTTCCTTTTAAAATTAAAGCATCCCCAGCTCTCATCAAACTTCAGTAAATATCAAAGGAACAAGTTATAGGCCTTGATAATGCAAATAACTTGTAAAGGTCAAACCAAAATACCTCAAGTTCAAAATCGTTTTTTTTCAACAATAAAGAAATGCAAATCATTACTTTTTACTTGGCTTTTCTTTGCTTAAGGGTATAACTTGAAGTTGCTGTGCGTATACAATCTGCAGCGGCGGCCTTTCCTTTTCGCCTTTTTTTGTCATGTTCGTTTCAAATATAATTTAGTACCCAACATTGGGAATTAATTTATTTAGTATTATGCTTTATTTCTGATGTACCCACTGGCCCACTTTACATACATATGTGGTATCTCTTACATCTTAAGTTCATGTTTATTGCCAGCTCTCACATTTCAATTATTGTACTTAAGAATATTAATTTGATGAGTCTCATTGTTCGATTTATTTTCATGTTTATCTCAAAATGCGAGACGACTCGCTAAGTCGTGCCTAATAGCGGGCTTTGCCGAAACTATGGATGCTCTTCACAACAAAGTCTTGTTTTTTTTTTAGATGTCTAGAAGTGTGTGGAATTGTCGTTTAAGTGTGAGAAAACATTTTTTTTTATAACTAAGATATTAATTCATATTCGTTTTGGAGATGCCCAATCGGGATTGTGTCGACTAGTAGACACTGGTGGAGTCAGTACAAGTTGGCCCGCCCTATAGCATTAACACATTACATTTAAATTATACTTAAATAATATACTTGCACGACATGACATGTACATGACAGCCCTGAGAGTTGAATACCTCAATAGTGGCCCCATAAATATATAACGATATGGTATTACTACAATATTTCATAGGATACACAATTTGACAATGTGTTACATATAAAGTGTGTAAAATTAACAATTTCTGTTACATTTGTAGAAGGCAGATCCAAAAAAAAATGAAAAATGAAAATTTCATGGACGTACTATCTTTTCTGTGTTTTCATTCGTAGAGTTAAGTAGTTTCTGTTTACTTATACGTATTATTATGTCTTACAGCAATTAGAATATTACTACTTAATAATGATTATTTAAAACAAAAAACAATAGTTATGAGTGATTTCGATGTATGTATGGAATTTTGTAAATATTTTGTGGCTTTATTATATACAAATAAACTGATGCAATTTTAAATCAACCGATAAGTTTAAACGTCTCACAACAACAACAACTATCAGTATTTTGTAGAAATTTTTTTTTTCTCATTGTAGGAACGATGTTTGAAAACAAACACTTTTGGAAATAACACCAATTTGTCCTGTACGGGATTAAAAAAGACACAATGATATAAACAAACTAACTGGTACTCAATGTGGATTATGGGACGAATGAACATGAACTCTTCACTCAAGTTCTCACAGATTACTGATTTCTGAATTGCTGCGATGCGAAATTCAATTCACTTAAGCCGTTACCCGTGCCATTGGCACATTCGTGTGCATTTGTTGTTTATTCAATGGCCAGCATTGCACAAGTAATGCATTTAAGCGTGCAGGACTTTTTGTTCATGTTAATGCACACCTTCGGCAATACCAGCACGCAGATGAACAACTTAATCTTCACAGCAACATTGAATTGTGTTGGTTTTTGAAACAAAACCTCTCGATTCGCAGCAAAGGAAAACTGGTCAATTTGTTCGTGATTTGCAATCATTTCAAATATTCAAAAAAAAATTTAATCTCGAGTTAAATAATTGGCCGAGATGGGGTTGTGACTTCTGTGGCAGCGGAGGCCCTGCAGCCTTTTGCCTCATTTTTCCATTTAATAATTTATCTGCGTGTTTTTCGATTAATAATGAGCAGATGTCTTAATTAAAGGAAGTCATAATTAATGAGTGAATATCTGTTTTGCTTTAATTTATTCCCTAAACTTGATTGGGAAAATACATTGATTGCATTGTTATAAATAAGCAAAAACACTCTACGACACAACCTCACACCCCTATTGGCCGTCCACACCCCACCACGTCACGCGTCACAGTGAATTTACACGGTGAACGTTACTAATGCTATCTAAACAATCGCCATACTGACAATTGGTCAACCGATCGAGCTACACAAATCGGCCGAGTGTCCAAGACAATTGCAGTGCAAACAAAGAAGCCATGACTAACAAGAATCGGAGCAGTCAAACACCAAACGGTTGTTAAATAATGATCAATTGTCGTGCTCACACATACGCAACACGTCCATTAGTTATGAACGCCTTCGTCGACCTCCTCTAGGCTAAAAGGACATAACTCGTGTATTTGTCGCACTTTCAACGCCAGCGTCAATCTATGCATTCATTGTGAAGGCGCGCTGCGCTGCGCGGCTCGGCACGTTTTCTGCCAGCAAGTGAGTGTCATTATAATGTCCTTAAAGGTAACAACCGCCAGTGAGGGTGGGCTTCTATACTATTTTGTGATTCTTGATGATTATAGTCACTTGGCCGCAAAGATTATCTGGTAAATTGTGGGTGTCAACTAGTACGAATGGGAGCGATTGATTTGGTCAATTGTTTTGTTTGTTTGTTTGTTTTTTTTTGTTTGTTTGTTAAGTGTCAAAGGTATGTCAGCTTTTGTTTGTTAACTGATTTTGTTGGCAAAAAAAAATAATGATGCAGAAACACGTCATCAAATATTTCAAGGTCAAAATATTTACATTTAAACGTCAACTATATTTTTTTTTTACCATTTAAACTTTTTCTCTCGACAGTTAAATTTATGTATAGAGACTTATTTTCTATCTGTTCGCGAGTCTTCAATGTTTTTGTGTTAAATTTTAGTGTTACTTAAAGAATGAAAATTGTTGTGCAATGTGAGCGTGAATAAATCAGAATGTATCGAGATTCCAGTCCTCTTTTCGTGTCCCGTGCAACAGTGACATTGCATGAAACAGCCCCAAGTTGTGTCAAAGCAGTTTGGTAATACAATTGACAACAAGCCGCGGCGCTGCGCCGCACCGGCTGTGAATCAAAATCGTACAATAGAAAGTGGGTGACAGACACAACCAATAAAGGAGCAACAAGAGTCCACATCACGTGGCCATAAAGGTAACGCTAAAGAAATTGTCTTAAACAATATAAATAAATAACAAATATATGTGTGTCAACCACCCCCGACCCACCGTATCAAATACCATAAGAAAAGAGAAGAATGATTTGAATGAATGAGTGAGGTCGGAGAACGTCACTACTAAACGCAGTTTGGTCAGTCGCAAAAAGTGATTCACAGCAGTTGGTGGTCGGAAGTCACTCTTGCAATCGCCGCGCCGCGCCGTGTCAAAGACATCGCAATTCATTCTTGAGAAGCTGCATCTGCTCGAAATGAGTTCAGACTGCTGTGTTTGTGGTGATCGTAGTTCCGGAAAGCACTATGGGGCGATCTGCTGTGACGGATGTTCCTGTTTCTTCAAACGCAGCATTCGAAGAGGAGCTTTTTACACGTGCATCGGTTAGTGTTATGCTCGCTTTGAAGTCGGAACAGAATCTAAGCGTTTACTTAATAAATCAGTTTTTGTTAAGACTAATATTTCATTTTTTTTAACATTTTGAACGAATTAGCTGGAAAAGGACGATGCATCATTGATAAGGCTCGTCGGAATTGGTGTCCTCACTGCCGCCTCCAAAAGTGCTTTGCTGTTCAGATGAATGTCGCTGCCGTTCAGGAAGAGCGTGGACCGCGTAAGAACAGAAACCGCAATGCCTTGACGGCAACTAGAGTGTCCAGCTGCCTCCAGTCAAACATAAATAAACAATGTTTTAATGCTCCAGGTTTGTGAATATTTTCTTGTAATAAAGATTATTCCTTGTGAAACACAACCTATGGTCATATTAGGATGGTTTCTGCATTTTTTTTTTGGATTTTGTATTGAAACTTTAAATCGCAGACAACAATGGCTTCGACATCTTGGCACAGACACTTATCGCCTGCATACAACAGGCACGCTGCAACGAGTACTTTCGATTGTTTAGTCGACAGCAGCAGAATGCAATTTTGCAAAATGTCTGGTCCGAGTTGTTCGTCTTGAGAGCCGCTCATTGGCCAATCAATATGGCTGAGATTGTCGATCGATGTGGTGACCAGCACTTGAAATATGCCTTTGAGGCAACGAAGATGCTTGGCGCCGACTTTACGGAGCTCACTTTTTTGGAAACACTGATCCTGTGCAGGAAGGGTAAGTACAGCCTTGCAATTTTACTTATTTAGAGGTCCTTTATAATTATTACCATGTTCAGAGTACAGCATCGGAATGGAAGAGGCGCAGCGTTTTGATCTAATGACAAACGCTGCACTTCTCTCGCTTGGACGATATACATTTCAAACAAAGGAGTGGAGCCGATTGGGTAAATTACTGCTGGGGCTCCGCGGAATATCGCTGCGCCACTACGAAGGAGCTCTTCATGGGATGCTACAGACAATTGTAACAGAAGTAATTGAAACAAATAATTAAAGTAAAAGTAGAACAAGCATTTTATTGTTACATTTTCCTATAAGAAATATACAAACACGCTTTTCAGCATGATTACTCCGGTTTAGTTTTTGTTCCATATAATTTATGTTTTTTTTTCATTTAGCTTTAAATTTGTAATGTAAATTATTTTGTAAAAATAAAAATGAAAAGAATTCATTTGCGTTAAATCGACAACGATATGAGAAAGCGGCCAAATTAAAGTAAATTTTAATGCTTAAAACTCCAACATTAACTCAACGCATCCGTGGCCCAGTCGGTTAATAGGAAGTCCTCCCTTTCACGTTCCGACGTGCGCGCATCGAGTTCAATCCTCCCGCACTTCATTCAATGTTTATTTTTTGTCCATTTCAATCAC
>JANSTS010007610.1:0-11792 GCA_026546915.1 Sylvicola fuscatus | reverse complement strand
CTCAAGAGACGAGGAAGAAGCGATTAGATGGCCAATAAGTGGCTTCACAAGCACACAGACAAGACATATTACAAAATCAATCGAATGTTGAAAGTTATCAGAAGACATGTGTCACATTATTCACAAACAGCTTGTCGCGAAAACCACTCTGAAAAAACGCGATTTTGATGAATTTTTTGTTTTCTGTCGTTTTGGGAAATTTTCACATCGCTCATCAATTGACACTTGATACTCTGTCACTGGCCGAGCCATCATAAAAACAGAAAGGAACTAATTTATGCTCATCCTCGTGGCTTGACAACATATCATTATGTTGGAATTGGGTCTTAGGCGATCACACGATACATTGCGTTCGATTAAAGGACAATGCACCACAGCTTTGATGTGGCTAGCCAATCAAGGTCAGGATGAGATCCAGACTTTTTTTTTGGAATCAAATGACAATTTCCTAAAACCTAAAACCAACCGAGCATTTTACTGACAATGTCTGAATCAATATTTTCCGTATGAAACCGTAAAAATAAATAAACAAACAAATAAAAAATACCATTTCTGTGTGACTTTCAGAAATCAAATAAGTCTTAAGAGATTTAATTATGCTAATTGACAACAACATTTTACAAGTCATTAATCAGTGAAGCACGAAATAAAATCAATGAAACGGAAACACGTGTTCGCCTCTCGACGCTTTAGCCGCCCTTGACGTGAACACCTTTTAATTGGATGGAATTAATTAGCATTAGCAGGAGCAAGGTAACAATAGGGCGACTGACGGTTGAGCTTTGACGTATAAAAGGGCGACAATTTTTCGATTTTATCTTGATAAGAGCTCATGACATGCCAATTAGACGCGTTGGTTTATCCATTTGATGAACGCGACGAACCAAAGAAACTGCGGCCTCTTGTCACACGTGTTATAATTGAAATTGTAAAACATCAATTTGCATGAACACAAAAAGCTTTAGACCAAAAATAAATATTGACAAATAAGCTTTTCGATGGATTTAACACGTTTACGGCCCAACGACCGATTTATCATCAAATATTCAATTAATTTCACAGAGTGTAGGTTGTGAATGCTTTATGGAAAATTTTTCGACAAGCACTTGTTAAAGGTCACATTTCAAGGTTGATCAATCAAATAAATCATTTTTGAATAGTTAAAAATGACAAAGAAACTCAAATATTTTCCGGTTTTCAATTAGGAATTCCCATTCAGCTCGTCATATCCATCAATCAATCAATATCTTAAGAATGTAACAAATGCACGTATCACAAAAAAAAATGCAATCACTTGAGACCTCCCACTTAAGATTCATCGCGGTCGCGCTATTCTGAGGAAAGCCGCGCTCATGTCCCATACATACCTGATTTGTCATGCAATGCAGTCACCTTGCAACGTCGATCCATTCCACACCCACGACTGTCAGGCATTTAAAATTCAAATTACCATTTACATATGTACACATACGAAATAGGAATGCCAGGAAACAAGTGGTATAGCAGCGAGCAAATGCAACATCCAAATCTAAATACCAAAAAGTGCAGGCACAAACAAACAAAAAAAAGGACTGCAAAAGGGATGAAAAATCACGCAACATGTCATTTGTCAGATGTCACATGACCCCGAAAAAACATATCAACAAAAACTCATATGAGGCAAAATGGAGAAGCATAAAACCGCCAGCTGCGGTTTTATGTGAGTGGAGGAGCCGAAAAGGAGGCCTACGAGCGACGACTGGTAACGCCAGGGATATTCCCTTTAACGTGTGTCACGTGTGTGTGTGTGTGTGTGTGCACGTAATTATGTTGCGGCAGGTTGTTTTTTTGTGGAATTCCCTTGCTTGTCTTCCATCACGAAATCCCTCATGTCGAGTCATTATGTTTAGTCACCCTAGAGTACTGGGAAATGCTCAAAGCAGCGAAAATCGATACGTGAAGGAATATTTTTAAAGAGACGGGCAAACCCATTCAGACTGTTTGTCGAGACTTTAGTGGCGTAGGTAGAAATTTCATCCCTATGCTATGATAAGAAGGAAGCGTTTCCCTAGGCCCCAGCCATGCTTTGTTGAGCTATGATCATCCAAAGATCCAAGCTACAAAACACATTAGGCGCACAATTTTCATCAACCAACCCCCATCCTGGTTTTCCATCTAATTTGCCAGGATGAAAATATCACGAGCTTTATGTCACTTTTATTTCTCGCATAGACACTGAAGACGGAAAAGCAAAACATGACGACGTACAAAAACACAATTTGCCTCGTCATGCAAAAATCCATCTAGATCCGTACTGGCACGTCAGAAAGCTTTCGTTTTCATTTAATGATGAGCACAAGGCGGGGTTGGCATAAATGGGGTTGACTGGTTGGAGCCGTAAGCAAACATACAAGCCCCAACACAGAAAAACGTGTGTAGGGGAATTAGAGGAAGTTTGACATTCGCCACTACAAAAAGGCGTATTCCGAGAGCGGTGGGGTGGGGGTGGTGTGGTGGGTCGGCGGCGACAAAACAAAAGGAAAACGTGTACAAATGCCTGAGGGAGGGAAATTCGGAAAACCAACATGCGGGTCTGCTTGCCATTGTCAAAGTTCATTTTTATTGATGAGCGCACTGAATGCGACAAGTTGAACAAAAACAAATGCCGAAGCGATAAAAGTTGAATACAAAACTTATTATATACACGCAAACGTCACGAGGGGTGACATAATTTCAACCCTGGGGGTTGGGGATGGGCGAGGGGATTGAAAAGAAGGAAATAATGTTGTGGCCTTTTGGCTTCTGTACTGAATTCCGAGAGTTTACTGTATGAAAATGTGGATTTTCTTCGAGTTGTGAACTTTTGTGCGCAACAGAAAAAGTTTACTTGAATTGGTTTCAGTAAAAATAAGCAGTTGGGGGTGGATTTTTAAGATTTAATGGAAGCCATTTGTGGCTGTTTGGTAGTTCAGTCATTTGAATTCAATTTAATGACGCAATTCCGACTTTTTTTTCATACAATCAAGAAAATAGCAAACAACAACCAAAATTTTGGTGTAAAAACATTACTCATCTACGCAAAACATAAAAATGCGCATAATTGCGCTGGCGATGATTTAGTCGTTGCAAGTTGCAATAAATAACAGCAATCCCAGCACGATGCATGCAGGTGAACTGATTTATTCATCATGGGAGAGCAATTTAAAACGTATTACCATATGAAATTCATACGCGAATCCCTTTTATTTACCGTGGACAGAACATTGTCACACGCATCTTCGCGTGGCATTTCAAACAACAACATAGGGGACCGATTGAGAACGTTAATTTGAACGGTGAAACACCTGGCTAATGGCCTCAGCTAACTTCTTTCTTGTACATACATTTACTTGCGGTGAAAACATAATTTTCTTTGCTCAATTATGGCTGTAAGAGTGGGTAACAAGTTTTGAAGCAACTAAAACCAAGTTAAAGGTCAGTTATTTAGGAAGAAAATAATTAAGTTTAATTCCCTAGAATATCTCAGTGAAACCTATAATTGTCTTATTATTTTTAGAATTAAAAACCCTTTTGTCTTGCGTCACTGTTTCTATTAGCAGACAACTGAAACTTGTCTACCCAGAACTTTAAGATGCTGAAAATAAATCATCTTTCATCTTGAAGTTTCCACAAATTGGAGCAGCTTTAAATACCTTTCCCTTATGAAATGAAAACGCTTCTCATTGTGAGTATCTTCTTCTGTCTGCCTATGGATCAACGTTTTGATACAAGACGAAACGCCGACGCAAACATTTTTACTCATTCATTAAAAATCCGCGTGCCTGACCACCCAACCACATACAGACCAGATCTCCTGCTCAAAGCCAAAAATACTGCAACTCATTAGCGTTTTTTTGAGTTTTCAGAAATGTTTTGAAAATTCTTTCGAAATCAACGATAATTGTTCTGTTTTTCATGCACCCACGTCGCTAATTGGGGTGGTGCCAGGTAATTGCCGTGTTTAAATCTGATGAATAATTAAGTTTTATCAGCTGATTTGTGTCCAACAGCCAACAGACCATGAACTTCAACATAAAATAGGAAAGCTACGCAAAAGCAACCCGTACAAAACTAATTCAATTCATTTAGTTGTAATTCCTTTATTACTTTACAACCCTCCCACACCCACTAACTACCCCATCACTCAACCAACATCAACTGATGTAAAAGCAAAACAATGCTGAGCCCCAGTCAAAATACCATAAAAGCACCACCTACAATCAAATTATTTGTTAAACAATTCGTTCGTAAAAGCTACATACATACATCCCCCCAAACAAAAGCTCTCACCCCACAATTTTAATGTACTCGCATACATTTCCTAGAAATATCCATTACATATGTATTCGACGGCATGTACATAAATTGCTTCTTTACTTGTATTAGTGAGCTTAAATTTCTGGCGGCCATATTTGTTTTCATTATCTTCCATCATCCCTTATGCGTTTACATAAAAGCTCCTGCATTGGTGTTTGTGAGAGAAATTGAAATAGTCTGGTTCCCCTCCTTGATACTGTAATTGTATTGATGTCCTGTTGTTGAACAGTATATTGCACAAAATGGACACAGACGAAAAAATATCCTGATTTAGGGGGGAAATGCGCGCGACTCCAAAGCTTCCAACCCACGAGAAGGTTTTGTACATAACAAACAGGGGGGGTGGGGGTTGAATTTTTCACAGCGACAAAATCGACCTTGCGTTTAAACGTGTCCCAGTGTTTGTATATTTTCCATGCAACTTTGTAAACTTTGTATGTTCGATTGGGATTTTCACCATCCACCCCCTGCATGAATATTCCACATTTTCATCGCCTCCCTTACCAATATACAGCACCCTGTACCCTACATCCGCTCCATTTCAATTATTCTATTTTTATTTGTGTGTCCTCTTATTCCGCTTCGCATCCCTCTGAGTTCCCGCAAATTTTCTTTGCACAAATCTCTCTCTCCCCACTGCCAATCCGCCGTTTTTGGGTGGAAGACTCCGGCTGGGTAGAGGGTTGGAAGGTATACGGCACGTTTTGGGTTGATTGTTGCCGCAGCCGACTTTTATCCGATTTATTTTCGTCTCTCAATTTGTGTTTATGTACATAGCGAGTTTATGCTAAACGTACATAAATGTACATGCAAAGGGATCCGTTCAAAGTTTGCATGTGTCACTTGATTGCGGCATAAATATATAAAGGTGGCAAGTGGTGGCTATACGTGGCAAAGGCGGCATAGTTTCTTCTCTGCAGGAAATACCAGCCGAAAGAGATTTATACGTTTTCGCATGGCAAGGGTGAAATGATATTTGGAAAAAAATCTACATAAATTATGGATGTAGGTTTAAATGGGGGAGGTTAGCGGGCAACTGTCTTGTGGATAAGGCAAATGAATATTTGAGTGGTTGTCTGAGAATGTTTTTATGCGAGAAATGATAAGACAAGATAAGCTCCTGAGCGTGCAATACGTGAGCGGATATCATTTTTAATGATAGAATTTTGGAAGAATTGCGTTGCGAGACTTTTTGACTATCTTTCATATTTATATATTTCATTTAAATCATTTCAACGCGTCACTTTTATTAATAAAATCGCAGCTTTCGTAGAAAACTAAAACAACCAGCGTTGCCATATCACGGATATTGACCAAAAAAATGAATGACGTGACCCAAAACAATAAATTTTCATTAAAAACAAAACAGACTCAAAAAATCAATTTACATAAAACGGCTAATTAAATCATTAACATTCGAAAACGAAAACGCAAGTTACAAGAACTCTCGAAAAGTCTGTAACAAAAAACAAAAAAAAAATTGGATTTGAAAATCCAATTTAAAAACTCATAAAATTTACAATTCCAATTAGCAAAAAAAGCAATAAATTCATTGAAATCACTTTCAAATAATCATCGAAATCAAATTTAAATTGCATTTAAGTACATTATCGTTAAACGGCAGCGCGTTCATTTCACTTCAACACAACAAATCATCAAATAATAACATATGTAAGTGAATGTATGTCATAACGGTTAACGGGTTACACAACCGAAGCGGGAAGCCAAACACACACACTCCACACACTTAACAGTCATACATATGAGAATTGAAACGCGAAAGACACAAAGGCGAACTTAAAAACCGATTAAAATCAAATAAATTACCAGATCCGAGCCCCATTGGCGGATGGGGGAGTGGGGGGAATTTGGACTGGCGAGGCGACGAGACGTGCTCACGTGAAAGCAAAAGCGATAATATGCTTGTCATGTCAGAAATAACGTTTTTTGTTTTCTTTAAATACATAATAAACAACAAAATGCACAGTTCATGAACGAGGGAAACAAGGTCAGCGCGACATGGCGATAATTGCAGTTCGAAATTAACTGTAAGAAAATTGAAATGACGTTCATTTGTGAGAGAATTTTCAATTTTTGTAAATAAAATTTTAACAAATAAATATTTCAAAGAATAAAAACCAAAAATTGGCAACACTGAACTCATAACAATGCGTTTAACGTTGAACAGGGAAGTACTAAGGAGTGAAAAGGAGGAGGACATAAATAATTGTCGCATTCCTGCTGTATGCAGATTGAGAGATGCGGCATCCCACAAGGATTGCCAACTATTTGCCATAACAACACATAAACGCCGGTGCACATGCGCAGTTGATCAATAACTGTTTCATTTGTCGCAACTAGCATGTCCCCATTTGGCGCTGTACCGCCACGATTTAGCAGATGGGAGTAACATAGCAATGAAACGGTAACCCTACAATTGGGACCAATCATTTCCCATTATTCAATAATCATAGCAAACAACTCCCAACTTGGCGCACGGAAAAAATTACCCAAACAAACATCAGCCAGCCAAATTGCTATTGAACTAATTTAAATTATCCACATATGTACCAAACAAACATATGCACCGTAAAGTTGCACTCAAAGAAACAGTGATCACGACACGTTATGCTTGAAGCTATGCTCGCATGCACCAATTTCGGTTTAAAAAAAAAAAAAAAAAATAATAGCTTCAGTCTCTTCTTCTCACTTTTTATTAGAACTTTAATAAGAAAATAACAAAGACTGGAACAATATGTAAGAGGGGCCGGGAAACAAAGGGATTTTCTTCAAAAAATGTCGAGTTTATCCGGCGAAAGAACCACAACAACGCATCGCGTCCATTGAAACAGGTTAGACGTGTTTTTCAGTTGTTTTTATCGTCGTCTATCTTGCCGCTGTTTTCGTGGATCGCGTTTTGTGCTTTTGGCTTTTGCGCTTTTATTTTGTATTCATATATTCCACACGTTATGTGTACGCTTTTTATAATATGTAATTTACACACGACTACTATGTATCAAGCATGGCAAGCGGCCATTAAAAGTTCCAGCACGTTGCGCGTATATAAGCAGAGCGGCGCGTTTATTTATGCTATCAAGACATGTGAGAGATGTGTGGAGCTGCTCATTTAATATGTGTACCGATTTATGTTGTTATTTTTATTCGTTTGTGCATAATTTAAAATGATTAAAGCCAAATTGATGGGAGTATAGTGAACCTGTTTATCAAAATGGACGGGTCATTGAAAAAAATGGAATCTTGTGATTTATTGACAACTTTTTTTGTTGAAATTGCAACTGTACTTTTGAATTGAAATTAAATTTATAATTAAATTTAAAAAATTGACCCACATACAATTAAATAATTAAATGAGGCCAGACCACTCCTTGTTTGAAAATAGTTGAGCTCCCAAATCCATATCTGTTCAAAGTGTAAAAAAAGCTCGTTTCGTGGAAATTGTTTGTCCCATTGAAAAGCAGCGTCACCACATAATTGCTGCTGCCATTGTTTGCCTTCTCCTCCCAATGCATATTTCTGGTATGACTGGTTTTAGCAGGAACAAGAACAAGAACAGTTGAATACTCAAAGAACGCTCAACTGACAAGTTTATAAATTATTAAAACGACCGCACTTTTTGCTGGCGTTCATTCTAGGCAATCAAATGATTCATAGTATTTATTGCATTTCTTTATTTACTGTCTTTATGTTATTGTATTCAAGTTCTCGGCGGTTCCATAAGCCATTTACAACCACCAAATTATTTATAGTTATTTATATAAGGCGTGAATCATGGCACAAAATCGACCGTCTTCCTGTTAAGTCATTGAATGTTCATTTTCGGTACAACATTTACTTAAACTCTTCATCTCAATTCTTGACAGCAGCTGTTTCATATATTTATTATGCATATATAATACATAAGTGATTCATAATGACCTACTTGAGGCAGTCTCAAACAAAATTTGATCAAAGATGAGGCTGGGAGACAGCGTCTTCACATTGCATGGACAAGATTAATTGAATGCATTAATTTGATCGTTTTCTCTCAAAATCGAATGAGTCAACTAATTTGACAGGCGCTTTCATAATCGCGCTTGATGGTAATGGTAGAAGAATTAATAGTTTTCATTTTTTTATTGCTATTTGGTTGGTTAATTTTAATTAATGAAAATCATTTAGATAAGTTAAAAAAAAACACTCATAAGCACAAACCTCTAAATCCAATGACCTTGACGACTTTTATGACTGTACATTTTCTTAGTGATTTCAATAAACTGACAACGACTAAAGTAATTACTTTCAATCTTATTTATCAACTCGCTAATACTGTACGCGAGTACGTCAAAGAATCTCATTAAACGCAACGTCGTCAACATGAAAGAAGCCGTATTAGTTAAATCAGCAAAAGTACGCACGCACTTTACACAGCAAAGAAAGAAGGCGGCTGAACCCAAAGTAAAGCGGTCGCTAGCAAAGATGAAAGAAAGTCGTTTAATGCAACAGAATTAAAACAAAAATTAAAAGAACATTATCCAACAACTGAGACATTGTGCGCGAAATTCTACTCCATCTTGTTGTTTTTGAATTCACGCTACGTCAACGAACTTTGACTAAACGTCGCGTCGGAGTGGAGCTCCGTTACAGCGATTTGAATTCTATATTTAAAGAAAATTAAGGGGAAACAACAACAACAATTGTATGCCAACCATTTAATTCGCATAATTATTGTGAAATGGCGTGCAATGTTCGAATAAATCGTAGAAAAAACACACGTACGCAGCGGCAGCATATCAAAATTCGCCATCAAGACGTGTGGCGGCGAGTCGGTCGCCTGCAAACAAATGGGGCAGGATAACAAACCATTAGAAATGTAAAGAAGGACGAACGAGCCAAACAGAACATTGTTGAGGGTGGCAAAAATGAAAATGTCGGAATGGCTTTGCGTTTAAAGCTGCAAGACGGTTCATTTCCGTAAGAGAAATGGAAATCTCTGTCATAAATGTTTCAGTTCATCGGTCCTTTTCAGTTTCAGTCGAACTTTCAGTTAAATTGACGCGAAAAATGCAAAAACTGAAATGAAAACGAATCAAAGGATTGATGATTAGTTTTATTTTTGCATTCAATTGCAGTTGGGTTTATTTGACGTTAAGCGAAAATTTTGGACATCTAGACTTTCCTCCACATAAGCAAAATTTCACCCACAAATCAATTGTCGAAAACATAAATGCACGCACTTGTGCATGTTAACCGGTAATTTCCTTCTGTTCCATTACATTTAAAGCGATTTATTTAGAGAAATACAAAAGTTCGCACAAGCACTTGCAACCCTTTCGGTATTTAAATTGAAAAAAAAAAAACACCCCTACGACAGACAGCCTAAAAAACAACAAACAAAACCATTGAATTCTATATTTAATTGCCCAATCCACACGCGCGTGAAGCATTCAATCGAATTAGGGGAGCATAGAGTAAGACTGAAGAAAATATTTCGAAATCATTTTCTTTGCAAAAATTCACATGAAAAAATAAAAACAGTTCAGGGCTTTTATAATTGAAATTTGCCTGCGAAGTCAAGTGAATTCGTGTAATCTTGCGCAAAACAATCGCGAAACGGTGAAGATTGACGTCTGAAGATCATTTTTCGATAAAAACTTGTCTACTAGAAAGCACCACAAAAAGCCCGCGGCATAGAGAACATTTCATATCCTTAAAATCTTAGTTTAGTCCCTAAAACAAATAAAATTAATTTAAGAATGTAAAAGACAAAACATTTGCCACTAACCCAGCAGTAAATTGGCGCTGTCGTAATTTGAGCGCATGTATGGGCTCATATCACGCTTTTCCCAAGTAATATAAAATGTAGCCACATAGTAACAAAATCTATGTATATGAGTGGCGCGTTGCGGTAAGAAGTAAATATAGAAGAAACGCGACATAAGAGTGTACCGCAAAAAAAAAAGAAACAAACCGAATAAAACGAAGAAAATAATAAGGCGGTTCAGTCGCGCGCGCTAATTTCAGACTGAGTCATTGAATTGTGTGTGCAGTACTGTTGCTTATGTTCGATGTTGTTGTTTTACATAATCGTGCTGGCAAGTGTTTCTTTAGAGCAGATAATGTGTAAGAATAGCACGCGATGTAAGGAATGGATTGAAAGTTGAAATAACAGTCGATTATGGCAAAACAAACACGATGGTACTGATAATTATAGTGCTGAGCCCACATATGAGCGACCAGTCAACAAATTAACAAAGCGAACGGCATGGGAGTGTGTGATCTAATTAATGCTGAGTTGTCTTAACACCTTGACCATAATGCAATTATAAAGATAAGACAGTTTTGTTAGCAAAAAACAAATATTTTTTTCTTCAAATTTCTGTTTTTTATTGTTTATCTCTTGTGCGTTTAAGACAATTGACAAGACTAGCTGCCGACTTGATGCAAGATGTTCAATCGCGACCGCAAGTTATGACGCAATTTTTCGTAGCATATAAGCTTTCATTTATAATGTTGTTTTGTCGTATGTGCTTAATTGAATATATAAGTAAGAAAACGGCAAACACACGTTCCTTATGTAGTTACACAGCATCTAAACAGTAAATGCAAACATATAATAATAAATATAAACCGCACAGTACATGGCAGCTATTCTTTCTTCCTATTTTCTTTTTATTTTTGGCTTATGTGAGCTTTTGTTTTTGCTTTAGGTATAAAATTTAAGCGCCGCACGTGGTTCACATTTGGCCTTTATCCGCAAAAGGGGGGAGGGTGGGGCGTTGGGTGGGTGGAATGGGGGGGGGGGGGCGGGGGGGGGGGGGGGGGGGGGGGGGGGGGGGGGCTGATAATATAGAGCTGCCAATGTGTTTATTCGTACAATTTGGCTGGTGGTGTATGTCTGTACAATATATTAACATTAGGGATTCAAATTGAATGTGCAAATGTGTAGACATTCGTCGACCCACACACATTTTTTTTATTTGGCTGCCGCCTAGATATACATATTATATTATGCTATGAAATGGGGCCAAATTTATTATTTCCGTTTGCAAATTATACGGAATATTAATTAGTTTGATGCGAAACCATCGCAATATGTCAAAGAAATAGTTGTACGTGATGTAAGCACATGTAAATAGTTAATAAACGTGCTGCGGCGCGATTAAAGCATTTCGCAGTACATAAATTCTGTTAAAGATGTATTTAATTTGAAAACAGAAATTATTTTATTTACTTTACCTTGACGACTATAAAATAATAACTTTAAAAAACAAAGAAAGAATTGCAACAACACGTGAAACTCCAATAAATGCTCCACTCTCCCCTATTCAAAGCATTAATTAAGCCATAAAAATTCGCACGTAACTGAAATCCAAACAATAAAATGAAAACTGTTAAAATTCCAGAGGCGGAGCTGTTAATTGTAAATCAACTGAATGACGCATTACGAGAATCATAAA
>JANSTS010007605.1:0-11827 GCA_026546915.1 Sylvicola fuscatus | reverse complement strand
ATAAACAAACAACATTTTATAATAAAATTACATGAAACTACAGGTTAAACAATATATATAAAGTATTCGTGAACAAAGTAAACATATTTTGAATGAACAAAACTATAGTCTAGTACAGCCAAACAATATTATATTCTCGTTATTAAAACAATATTTATTTAAATATAAAATATATAATATTGTGTATGCTACACAACTTATTCAAAATATAAACTTCCGAAATAACTAACACAAAACCTAGAATGCAACATTTCAAAGTAAAATGCCAGCAAACGTTACGGTTCGTGAAACTTATATAATAATTTTGTACTTTCACAGTATTACTTCACCCCCAAACGTGGATGATGGGAAGCACTTATTGTGATTCATAAAACGTTTAAAACCCTGAGCTTGACCATGTGAATCAAAGCATACTCATGCACGAAATTAAAGAGTTTTATTTTTAAACTTTATTTAAATTTTACTAGGGTTATTTATCGGTTGGAGAGTCCAAAAAAATTTAAAAATTACATAATACTGAAAATTTACGCTTTAGTATTAAAGACAAAACTTAAAAATAAAACAAAGTTCTATTTTAGTTAATTATTATTAAATATGTAATAAATATTCACGGTACTGCAAAGATATGATAAAAAAAATCAAGATTCTTCCCAAACCACAAAAAGCCACATCAAGGTTCAACTATAAATCAAAAGAAACACAATTAGTTTTATCTGTATCCGCTCTTGGGAGATTAATCCTTCTGCGGGTATGCTTACAGGATATTAAGTGGCCGGGCTTTATAATCCTAGTTGACTTGACAACAATCTCTCAACTTGCACAACACGACATCCAAAACAAATTATCTCTGTTGGCATCCATTTAATGTTGGCCAATCACCAATGTTTTTTTTTTCCATTTTCTAATTTGGCCATTACAATTATCCTCCAATATTCATTAGTCCAATAAATAACCCATAAGGACACCTAAATAATCGAGAGTCTGAAGTGAACCAAATGATGTACTCAAAACCCTCAAATTTCTAATGGAAATATGTTTGTAAATATAAAGTAAGAGATTCTTAATAATGTTATTTAATTGGCTGAATCTTATCATTCTGCTCAAAAGAAGTGGATCGTAATTGGACGATATTTTTTCCTCAGAATTATGCATGTATGATTGACGCAGTACAACATTTTTGTTGGAAATCTTGGAATTATCCACGACATTTTTATGTTTAAAAATTTGTCACGTTTCTCTTACAGTTGGATTATATACATTTTAAAGTGCTTTTTTGTTACATGAAATATAAGTTGTTTTTGTTGGCAGAATGCAATAGCTGGGTCTATTCAAGATACTAGAATATAATTTTTTTTTAAGCCAAGTATCTGTCAGATGACTTGTCCTTATAACGTTGTTTTTTTTTTGCATAGCATCTAATATGATGCGTTAGCACTTTATGTTACGCTATACAAAAAGGATATAGACGAATCATGTGTTTTAGTTTTTTAAGCTTTCACAGATTTCACTGATTATAAAGCAAAGAAGCACGTCAGTCAATTCACTGACAATGACATACGATGTGATGATGACAATCAGACCTAACGATGGAAATATTGGACAGATTTGCTACAGAGTCGATAAACAATTTTTTTTTGTTCATCATTTTATTTGCTTGTGTTGTCTCGAATATCTGCAGAAAAATACACTTGAACGATGTTGGCGTGGAAAATCAGAGGTAAGGCTAGCATTCAAAAGAGAAAAATGCCATACATCAAATTCCTCCGATTACCATTTCTTTGGCCATTCCCTCAACATCTATCATCAATATTCTACATACATATAAATGATATATGTTATAATCTGTATTTATATGAACATATTGGTGCAGATCCAGAGCTAGCCGATGTGACTCCATTGAACTCAATAAAACGCCTGAATGCATGCTTCATTCAATTTGCGTCAACATTTTTACATTAGCATGCACGAGCATAGACAGACTGGTCATTTATGGTAATAAATGATTACGATTAAATGTACGTATAGCGAACAACAACAATACTAATTCACATTGGCAATTCTGGTTGATTGGGCCAGATAAAATGAACGTTCACTCCGAGTGTCTGCTCCTGCCAACATACATATATGCTTGAATACTTGGCGTTTGCGTAAAAATATGTATGCCAACAGCACACAATAAAGGCGAAAATAATGAGAAAGCGAATGACTACAACGAAATTGAAACAAACAAGAACCGCACTTTTAAAAGGAGACTGATATCGATTGTTGACAACATCACACAAGTTTAATAAGGGAGCAAAGGATATTGTCGATGAAACAAGTCGTTAATGTTTGAGCGAGGAGATGACAATCACGAAACAAGTTTTAATGGACCTGTTCGTCGCATAAAAGAAGGACATAACAACAACTTTGAGTACATAAACAAGTAAAATGTTGCCGTGACTATTGATAAACCAAGTATTGGCAGGATGATGGCGCATCAACGGCATGCTATCGATGAATCCTTAGCATGATATTTTCACTCATTTCGAAAATTGTTTTAACCAAAATTAAATCAAAATGAATGACATTTCATTTTAAAGTTTGTATATTGTTCTTTAAAAGGGCTGGCTTATGCACAAATTTATTGGCGAATACACCACATTAAACATTGCGGATTTTTTAGTTAAAAAATTGCCCAACAAAAAACAGAACTTAAAAGCAGTCGGGCACATATGCCTGCGCTTTTGTGTCATCATGTCGGTTGGCCCCACATATATCGTAATTGCATGGCGATTGAACTCTGGAAATTGTCCCGCCGCGCCGCACAAAATGCACTCCCATATGTGTGCATTTCGTATTTATACACAAACATAATTTGATACTTTATTGCAATCAAAGGCGCCGACACGAATTTGTCCGGGGCTGATTGAATTTCAGCATGAAGCACCGAACAACAGCCCAAGTCCCAGCTAAGTAACAATAATGCTTCAAGAGGCCAACTACGACCATACACGCAGGGAACGGGGCATACCTCTTCACGAGCGAAAGAATAATAAGGAATAACAACTGCCATGCCGCTTTAAAGTTGAATTTTCCTTACAGCTAATGAGTTCTGTTTAACAATTACGCATGTACTTAAATTTGATAGATTTCTGATGAAAAAATGTTCCATTTTGGCTCGTTATTACTAAAAGTTATGTTCATTTAATGGGGAGCTTTTTGAAAACTTTACTGGCTTTTTGGTTTGGCTGGCTTTGCATCGTTCATCCCACTCAACTCAATGATCAGCGTGTAAAACATTGTTTGAAAACACTGGCTCGTTGGAAAGACAGGATTTACGAAAACAGATTTAGATTTAATGATGACATAATACGTTCCTAATTAATCGGATAAAGTAGCTATGACAACTGCTCATACATTTTCGTATCATTAAAAAAGTGTTTTTTACTTAAATACCCATTTGCTTTAAAATTTCTGTACTGTAAACTTTAAAAAAATACATTTAATTAAATTTAAATCGCTTAATGGGCTGAATGTTAATGCCTAGTCCACTGAAAGTATAGGAACATGCGCTTTCCTTAATCAATACTCATAGACGTATTAATTATTAACCCTTAATTAAATATGTGTTACTACCAGAGGAGAAATTTAATTAGATAACCGTTCTGTACACATACAAAATGAAAATGTCCGGACTAATTACAAACCATCCCGAAACACTTGACCAATTACCATGAAATTTTATTTTCCAGAAGCTCATTACAAAGGATTTCTCGATAGTCAACTTCTAAGAGGGTTGAAAGAGACGGTGTGATTTTGTCCTGACTGACTTGATAACACTTTGTTTTTCCTTTATTTCTACACTCTGTTTGACTTGATTTTACATCAAACATGGCAGCCAATTTACGATTGGAATTCGTGATTTTCAAGATAATTAGGTAAAATATTGATTCTTCATTGAAATGTTATTAATTATTTTATCAATCAAAAATTGCGGGTAAATTTATTGATACAGTTTACATATGAATTAAACTTTCAAAAAGTAATTAATAATAAACATTTAAATATAATTAGTTTTAAAGCTTGCTAAAAGAAATATTGATCATTTGAAAAAAAAAAAATAGCTGTTGAATAAGCCTGAAACGTCCTGCGGATTGAAGAAAAGCATGTCTGTTCCAACATACAAAGGGACGAGTGTTTCGCTGATGACTTATGCTCGCGAGTATATAAGCTGGCACGCATACTTTTCAATAAACCTCCCACAATACCGCGCTGAATTTACAGTCTGCCGCCCGCCGAGAGCAATGAGTTTTTGGGAAATTATTAATGAAATCTGTTGGCATTGTGCTCGTGTCCTGGAATCAAAGTGAAGCCCGACTGCCACGACTCGACATATCGGGTGGAAAAGAATGTAAAACGATGTGCGGCTCAAGTGGCTTGCATCATGACAACTGACAGGGTTCTGCAGTTCAATGCAGGCAAGTACACACACTCATAATAATTGGATCTCAGTGAAGAATTATTTCGATAGGAGTTTCCTTGAGTTCTTTTCTTTTCAGCACAGTGCGCGCCTCTTTATACGTACATATAGTGCATTTTGCCTGCAGTTTTTTGTTTGTGTTCAGCGCTAGTGGTGTTGTTGTTGGCCTGCATTATCTGCAGCCTGTGTGCAGTTGTTTTTTGTGTGTGCACATACTTTGCTTTTTATTTTGTTAGATTAACAGAGTGTGTGCGTGTGTGTGTGTGTGTGTATTTTTTGCTTCTTGAGCTTCCCTGTACATTTTGCGCGCGTTTATTGTGCTGTCGGTTCTTCTGCGATGGCACACAATGTGCAAACAAAAAACAGCTCATGTACTTAAAACATTGGCAAATTAGCATTTATGAAGCATCTCATAGCGTCGAGGGGTTGAAGTGTGTGGAGTTTGTGAACAATTTATAACGCACAGCTAATAATGCGTGCCGCGCCAAACGAAAATCGCGCGCTACCTAAAAAAAACGAAAAATTAGCGAAATGGCTTTTAAATTCAGCGTATCCGTTAACGCAAACGAATTCAAATCACTATAATTTAAAACATTAATAAAGCGTTTTTGATGTGGCTGCAACCTTCAATACCATCAACATATATTTGAACGTTCACTCATGTGGTAATCGGTCATTGTTGGAGCAGCGGCCGGCCGGCTTTTTGCAGCCGACCACAATCCGTGAGCCGTGCGGATACGTTATATATGTGTGCACATACGCCAAACTGGATTCTTGGGCTCCGGCTGAAATTAACTGTATACGCATGGGAATTTCTAATATATGGCATGCATTTGCACACAATATACGGCGTAGTGTGCAAAATCCCATATAGGAAACGAGAGTTGTTTAAAGTTGGCTTTAGTGTAAAGTATCCGCTTTTATCTACCTCGTCGAACGGGAATCTTCAAATATTTATGTGCCGCATGTATGTACCTACATGGGGTGTTTCGTGCACACTGCTCCTCGCGCACTTCAAAATCACTCCTTTTTTTTGGTCATTCGCCTGTAAGCACAAAAGCATATTATGACAATAGGCTTACATGCGATATTATCTTACGAGTTTAAATCATGTTGTCTTATTTCATCCCACATTTTTTTGTGTTTTACCCTCTTTTGTAATTCTTCGTTTTCACGTATTCGCTGCTCTGTTCGAAATTCTACTTGCTCTGCATCCTCTCTGCCCATTTATATTCTTGAAACAAAACGTTTTTGACGAATTCCCACAGGAGTAAGCATTTTGTAAAGAAATTCTAATGTTAAGGTACGAACATGCGCTTTCTTCTATGCTAACAAAAATTATTCCAAATAGCAGGGATTTAAGTGATTACTACAGTAATGCAGTTCATCAGAATGCATTTATGCGAGAGAGAAAAAAAGGGATGACGTCGAATTATGTTACTCAGCCCTTCGTCAAATCCCATGGACATAACATATATAGTTTTATTAATTGCTATGGGAAATATTCATAACTTCGATTGACTTTCATATAAAAGGTCTCTATGGTTTACATAAATGAAGAGTTCATATGTTTATTACATTTAAGAGGGGTGAATTTGGTACATAATTTCTGTGAAGAATATTAAGTTTTATGAATATGTTTCAAGCTTCAACCAAACTTTACCTAATTAAACCAAGGCTTCTTTACATAGTCGTTTAAATGCTTGAGGAGGATGGATTACTATTAATTAAGGCGATAATTACATTATATTGAATGATAATGAAAAAATAACTTTTAAAAAAATTTGTTAAGGAAATAAACTTATTTCAAATGAATAAAATATTAAGTCAATGTGACTTAGGAGGATAATGTAGTATATAATATAATAATATAATATAACTATCTTCTGTATCAAAAAGAAATTACATTTTCATAAATCTAGAGAGACTTACGATGAAAATTTTAGTATTGCGATTGCACAGTTTCACATATGCATGAAGGAAATTTGATTTTGTGTTAAATAATACTACAACATAAAATATAAAATAAGCTTCACAAAACGAAGACTTTCATGATTTGACTCAACTTTATGATCCCCTTACATGAACGGCAAAAATTATATAGATGGATATCACTTTCAGTTAGTAAGATATAAGAAAGCTCTTAGCGATGGTATAAATTGTTTTAATATGAAATCTGAGTGAGTGTTACATGAATTTATATATAAAAGTGTACTGAGAATTTTGTACATATAATAACATTAATAAACGAAAGAGAAATGAAATTATATTGAAGAGACCTTTTAGGGTTCGCGTGTGTAACACCGCAAAGAACACAGGAAATACAATTTAAACAGTAATTTAACACTACCAAAATATTTATTCTTGAAACAATTGAATTCAGATTTCCTTATTTAGTTAAATAAAATGTATTTATTTCTTTGACTCTACTCCCAACCCTAAAAACCTGTATGCTTTGCATAAATTGTAAGAGGCAGCGAAGTATAAGAGAAGAATTTTTCAGGTGGCACCAAATTAAAACGAAATGGTGTTAAGTGTAAATGGTTTTGTTTCAGTGTCGCTATTTGCGCCTTTATTCATTGTGTTGCTTAAAACAAAATATATACAAAGTTACCCAGGCGCCAAAAAAAAGAAGAAAAAGGACCATTGTCGTTTGTAGAACGTTTACTCTGTGTAACTGTTTGCAATGGGTTTGAAGACTGTTACTGTATATTATTCGAGAATGGAGAAGAACTTAAAAAAATCTTATTTAAACTATGTTTAAAATTACTAAAGATTGACAAAAAAAAATTGAAAGACTGGAACAACAGCAATCTTGTGTATAGAAAAATTAAGAAAAGCTCCCTTTGTACATATAATATTTCATAAGATGCATGTACAAGCAAAATAAAATAACTTATTTAAGACACCGACATTTTAATAAACGTAAGATACAATTAAATTAAAATAATACGTTTGAAAAAATGTTCTTTTACGAAATGAACAGCGGCACGATTTATGAAAACGAGGGCCACATTTTATCTATATAATCAAGGTAATTCATCAAAACGTAAGCATAAGACAAAGAGATGAATAAGATTTGTCTGGTAAACAGTAACCATTTGCGGAAATGAAAAGCACGCCTAACATTAGGACTTAAGTTTGTATTATTTTATGAAGAGAATTTTAAGGCTCAACAAATATTTTTAAATTCATTTCCTTAGCTTTTACGGTAAAATAGTATTATAAAAAAATAATTATTTAAAACATTAATGTCTTCATAAGCTTTAAGTGTTTAGTTATAGTTTACTTAAGTTTTTAAGGAATTATTTTATTATTATTTATTCATTCAGCTAATTACTAAAAGTATAATAAATAAATCGATAAACAAAATACATCAACAACTTGTGATATTAACGAAAACAATTTGTTCTTTCATTTTAAAAGAGAAAGAATCATTACTTCAAAGTAAAATTTGGTCTGGGTCGTTTGATGTGCCCAATTTAGCAATATTCTTTGAGCCGGAAAAATTAACTTGTCCGAACTCCTCTGGACAGCTTTTTACCGAATTAACTTTCAAAGGTACATCATTTTGAAGCGATTAGTAAGCTATGCTTGAGAAACATAGATAATCGCGAAATTATTCCACCTTTGATTAGGTTACTTATATGGCCAATATTTGTCCAACAAATGCCAATTGACTTATTTGTCATTAGCCCCGGGAGTCTGTTTCACTTAATCGAATTTACCAACTGTAGACGATGGCAGCAACACTATAAGACATTCCAGTCGTATTGACATGCCATTTTCCACAGCCCATTTAACAGCGAATTCGATGAAAAACGATTTTTTCCTCATCACCGTGTTCAATACAAGCGAAATTATTTGCCATTTGTAAATAAATATTTTGCCAAATACCGAGGGTAAATATTTAAAATTATTTATTGTTCCAATCAATGTCTTGTGTTCATGATATACTTATATACAGCAAACACTCAGATGTAGTTTATACCTCTGGGCAATCAGAGATCATTGTTATTCTTATTGTTTCAACAAAAAAAAAAAAAACAACATAAGCGATGCAGTACACGTTCCGCAGCTTTGCATTATTGCCATTATTGATGCCATATATCGATATAGAACTTATGTCCTATTACTTATGCTTAAGCGGCTATGTGCGTTTTGTATGTGTGCGACGCGAGGTCATGAAATATTTGCGAATCAAAATCTCCGCAAAGATACATTTATAATCTTAATTGCATTGTCCTTGATCGTGTTGCTGCAATTTGGCGTTTATCAGTTCATCTCACGTTTTCCACACAACATATTTGCTGCAATAAATGTTTATGGCAATTCTGATGAAATGTCAGGCGGGTTGTTTGAAATTGTTTTCAAATGACAATCACATAACTTCCGTTTCTTAATTGCCTGTTGTATATTGGCATTGCGCCGTCCCTTGTTGCTCTATCAAAGGCATCACAAATTCACAAGACAAAAAAACTAACGAATGTTTCAGTACAAAGCGGCTAATGACGTTCGTTAGTCGGATGGCCGACCAGCACAAGGATATGAGGATTATGTGTCATTTGAGAATTGGGATTTACGATATAACCAAAGAATTGATTTTTCTACTGAATAATAAAATTTGTAAATTGCCATAATTGTTGACACGCACGTGACTTAATGGTAAAGGTTAGTACGGAATGTGTTAAATGATAAATATAGTTTACTTACTTTTTTTAGCAGATTTTTTCACTTTTTTGTTTAAGTCATATGAATCAATCCAAATACAATCAAATATTTATGCATGTTATTAAATTTTTCAAATGTTTCACTTCAATATAAGTTCTTGACGACGCACGTGACATTGGCTCTGTAGTTTGTACAGATTCTGTCTGTCAGTTAGGCACTCAACAAAACTTTTTTAGGGAATAAATATATGATTTCATGAATATGACGGAAAGAAATCTCATAAACAAAAAACTTTGTGGGCGTTTTATTTTTATTTCTTAAGACTTTATAAGCGATGTATTCTATAACCGTAATGACATATAACTGCTTTATCCTCCAACTTGGATCTTGGAAGTGCTATCTACTGTGTTCTTCATTAAATTAACTAACTAATTAAGCACCAATTAGCTGAATTTAGAACCGCTTAAATTTAACACATTGCCAATTGAGAAATACACTTCGCCAATCAAAATGTTCGCAGTAATCTATTTGTAAAAGTGTATCTTTCTTAAGAAGTTATTTACCTTCGTACAGGTCAATGCGTATATTTGAGAGATAATTCATTAGGGAATTTAATAAACTGGTATTTTCTTCTATCAAAATTGATATGGATCTTAATCCTCCAATTTGTATAAAATAATACAGTAGTTGCATGAATAATGATTTAAATTTCCATTAAAAAGCATCGTTACACGTTTACATTGCACTGTTTTGACAAATTATGCATCCCAAGTGTGTCCGAATTGTTAATGAAAGCTTACTGTGGACGGTACATTAGCAAATGCACGTCTTCACAATAGTAAGCAAATAAACAAGAAGTTATTGCATATCTTGTAAACGTGACATTCTTAAGAGGAAACCCTCGCCGTCTATATTCCGTACACTAAATTCGAAATATGATTATGGCGATGGTTTCTGGAGAATACATTTACCAACGAATTCGGCTTAAAACACTTTTGGGTGAGCACAGATAAATTCTAGATAAATTGGATTGAATAGCAGAATATACTGCGGGAGTTCCTACATACTTAAGCCAGTTATAGTAAATATGGAACTGGGCATTTACGTACAATATATTTATATGTTTACAAACAAAATTCACTAACCTTTCTTTACGTCCTGGACCTCCGAATCCCTCTTAAGCGTGTATAATGTATATGTCACAAATGTTTATTTTTTCCATGAAAACTACTTCAAACACTTTCCGGATCAAACAAAAATCGCGTGGGTTTCACTGTCGTGTCAGATTACAACTATATCAAATACATAATTTTCATTTTTTATTATAAATTAGCACGATAGTGAATCACAGATAATTATAACGCACACTTTTAATTTAATTAATAACCAACTTAAATGCAAATAAAATATTAACAACGCCACGAAACAGAGCACGCACACTAACTGGCTATTTTCATTAGATTTAAAGCAATAGCTTCTATATCGTCACTTAAATTATAATGTCTTGTCTGCGTGACTATTCTAATATTATTTCCTTTTTTTAAATGTTTTTCACCAATCACAGTCCACAACACGAAAATAGCCTCGCGAACACCAACGCAATGTTTTGATGGGTTTCCCAAGCGTTGCTATTGCATTTGACTGCCAATTTGGGTGATTCGCAGAAATGGCACCAAAAGAGAGTCGAAAGAACGGTAAATTCAGTAAATTCTTTTGCTGGGTCGGGTAAATGTTTACAAATTCCAATTGAAATGTGAAAATTGTAATACAGATTTTTTTGTTACCGAATGAAGCACAATTTTTCTTTCGTGGAAAAAACACTTGCAATATCTGAACATTTCTTTAAAGCAAAAACACTGCTTATCAACGTTCTTTTAAATGTAAATGCCTTTAACAAAACTTAAGATGATTCAATTATTTCAAGGATTAAACCAAAAGACTATCTATACTGAACACTTTACTGTCCTTCACACTTAAGTTCAGAGTTGTCGTGTTGAGGTGTTACTTGTCGACCTTCTGCCTAATTTCTGATTGCTATTTCCTTCACTCCCACTATTCACCTCCAGCAACATTGTTGACTATTCTGCAATTAAATAATTCGAAAATTTAAATTCTCCGTATTTTGTCACTTTCAAATATTCTGGAACTCGTTGGGTGTTTGTTATAAATTTAAAAAAGTGAAATATTTCATTGCTCTCTTTCTAGCTGCAACGAATCGTTAAATTGGCAAGTGTTAAAATCTGGTAAATCGGCACAATATTGTTCAAGGTTTTATGAATTTACCGTTAGTGACTTTTGATTGGTTGACAGCCGCGCAATTGGTGAAAAGAAAAAATTATATTAAAAAGACTTACGAGCTTAACTTTTCGTGGCTTCAATTCCGAAACACATTGAAAACAATTTATCCGTAATATATTCCATAAAAATGTAATGCTGGTTTAAATAAAATTGTAATTGCAGAGTTAAAAAAGATTGAGAGTGAATATCAATAATTAAGAACACGTAAGAAACCAATCAGATTCCAAGAATTTTAGAATAATTGAATAGTAATGTTTGGTGAATCTATAAACTGATTACTCTTTCCACAATATTTTTCGTAATTTGCCATACATAATTCTAACAATTAAATCAATTATACACATTACCACTTCTAAATCACGGTAAGTTGGCACCAAAAAGGAAACACAATTTATA
>JANSTS010007604.1:0-66944 GCA_026546915.1 Sylvicola fuscatus | reverse complement strand
ATTGAATTGTGAGGCCAGACGTTTTGACTAACCCAGACGCCAAAAAATTATATTAAAAAAATGTCTGTGCACATCAAAAGGGTCACTTCTCGTAAACGGCTTAACCAAACTTAGCTAAATTTTAGTATTTGATGTAAGATGACATATACTTAATAGAGAATTTTAATTTTTTGTAAAAAACATTTTTTAAGGCCAAGTTATGGCCAAAAAACACATTTTCCGTCTTTGTTCGACGATTATTGCTTCTGTATTAATAAAAGTGTTATTGAGACTTACAACTTTGCTTAGAACTTTGAGGTTAATAAAGGTTTTTAAGGTACTAACGCTTATACAGATTCCTTTTTTTGTATTTCCATTAAAACCATTGCTCCGGCACTCCATGCCACGTTTTTTTATTTAATTAAGAAGCAATTGTATTGGGATAGTTGTGTAATAGCGACTAAACAGCCTAATTAAGAAAATCGACCTCCCTGCAGTTAAACCTTCAAATACTAAAGATATTGGTCGTTTTGTTGTTTGTTTAGGCAAATATGTTCTACTTAACTTCTTCTGTTGTACTTAACGACCAATTTTGTTTTTCCTTTGTTGAGTAAAAATATTTGCTTGCTTCCACTTAAATGTTTTAATAATCCCTAGAAAAACGAAAAATTTCAACTCACATGAAAATGTTCACCAACAAAATTTCCTGGTAAAACGCGTTAAATAAATTCGACAAAATCTGTCAAGCAAAGGAGAGAAAAATGTGCAAACAAGCAATTACAATTTGTGCTCGCTTTAACCTTGAGCCATCTAACGGTACTCGACTAAATTCTAGAGAATTTAAAATAAAATTTGTAGCAAATTCGCCAGTAGATTGTTTTTAGAATATCTTATGATTCTTGTGCAAGGGCAGTAAATTTTTTTCTAAGACGCATAAAATTATGTATATTACTTAAACTTTTTATGTTACTGATTACAAGTTTTGGCTCTATTATTCATTAATCTTACAATATAATCCAAGGTTCAAGATTAATTAATTCAAAATATTAGTTTACATAAGTACATAGGATATCAGGTTTTTGCATAATTGCATAAACGAAATGCGGAAGTACAAGTACGATTGTTATCCAATTTTTGTCAAAAAATTGAATTGTGAGGCCAGACGTTTTGACTAACCCAGACGCCAAAAAATTATATTAAAAAAATGTCTGTGCACATCAAAAGGGTCACTTCTCGTAAACGGCTTAACCAAACTTAGCTAAATTTTAGTATTTGATGTAAGATGACATATACTTAATAGAGAATTTTAATTTTTTGTAAAAAACATTTTTTAAGGCCAAGTTATGGCCAAAAAACACATTTTCCGTCTTTGTTCGACGATTATTGCTTCTGTATTAATAAAAGTGTTATTGAGACTTACAACTTTGCTTAGAACTTTAAGGTTAATAAAGGTTTTTAAGCTACTAACGCTTATACAGATTCCTTTTTTGGTACATATTTCCTTTGAATAAGGAAACGTCTTATGTCTAAAACCATTGCTCCGGCTCTCCATGCCACGTTTTTTTTTATTTAATTAAGAAGCAATTGTATTGGGATAGTTGTGTAATAGTGACTAAACAGCCTAATTAAGAAAATCAACCTCCCTGCAGTTAAACCATTAAATACTAAAGATATTGGTCGTTTTGTTGTTTGTTAAGGCAAATATGTACTTGGAAATATAGCCAAGAGTCTGTATCTGCCCTTAAGCATTTAATTAGCCACTTCCCTGATTTTTTGCAATTTGTTTCATATTTCAATATTCTGACAATAAATGACTTACAAATATAAAGCTTCAAAAGAATCCATGTTAAATCCGTATTAAAGTGGTAAAATATGTTTTCTTTACATAGAAAAAAGGAGCCAGCACACCATTTGCACATAAATTTACAATCAAACTGGCGGTCTTAATTGAATTAAAAGCGTGTTCATTAATCAAATCAAATGGGCGCCATTTGTACGAATGCAACTCTTATCAGGACCCTTGATTGACTGCATTAAAAACGGTAAAATTTTGCATATGAATTCGTCGCGGCGCTCGTCGGCGTGTTGGCGACGTGCATTGCTGCAGTTGGTGCGTGATCCTTGAGCGCGACATTCACGACCAGTACGGCGACCAGTAAATCTATCAACTGTAACTGATTTAAGGACATCAATAAAATAATTCATTTAAGCGATTGTGCCGGCAAAACGCTGCGGCCTCGTAAATTGTGCAAAGATGCGGCCAATTGCATTGCATCGCGTCGCGTCGCGTCGTGGCGCGCCCTCGCGTTTTGTCTTGCCGCCAACTATTGTGCGCCGCTCAACATCCAAATGCATATTTGATGTAAGGCAACTCTGTGCCATGCGAATGTATAAACGCTAAGTGATTTCGCTTTGGCGTAATAAAGACATAAATTTGTGATAATATCGCGGTCGCACAATGCCCAGATGCACCAGGCACGCATATGAAGCGAGGCGTGCACAAAGACGTGAGAGACTCCAACTGCAATAAACAGAATGACTGTTAAATGTGTTATGATAATGCGCACATATGCTCATATAACTATTCTTTACGACCATCCTACGTTTTGTAGGCAGGAGAAGAGTCAATCAGTGGCGAGAATTCATATTCGCCATGGTCAGGCCGAGTACTTTCTGCATTGATTTATGACGCCTAGCAATTAGAGGCTCATAAATCAAAAAATTATCGCAACGCATTGAGTGCACTCGCAATGTGCAGGTAAACTGGGTGTTGATTTTAGAGGTTTGCATATGTAAAGGGTTTCCCAAAATTAGTGCAACATTTTTTTTTTAATCATAGTTTTTTCAGCAGCACCTGTAAGATTTATTGATTGACCAGCTTCATTTTCGAAAAAGTGTGGTGATGTCTCCAGCCCTCGCTTCATTTCACTAACCCCAAACTACCAGATCTCAAGTGGTTGATACTTGTGAGGATTGGTAACACTTTGTGGCAAATTTAGTTTTGTGACACCCTGTTAAAACATGGAGTTAAGAAAGATGTGTAGTTTAAAGATTTATCTGGCGTTCCTAAGTCACTTAACTTACTCCCGGATTTCATAAAGAGATGGGATCTTGAATTTTAATTGACGAATTTCATTTACAAATTTCTACCCACAAATTCGGAGTCTAAATGACTTCTATTTTACCTGAAAATGCAAATTTCGGGATCATTTAGATCACTAAGTTAAAACTACATGTGAATCAGTTTTGGGTAAAAATTAAGTTAAAAATTTAGGTCAGATGAGACCAAACACGAAGTTGTGATGGAACTAAACTTGATGGAAATTTGTGTTTCCGTTAAGTTTTTTTGCCTTAAGGACATTTAATTTTGAACAAATTTTAAAGTAAAAAAACATTCCATCTGTTTGATCAAATTTATGAGTTCTAGTAAACATAAAATACAAATTGTTACCGCAATTCATTCGACAAAATGTATAGTGATAAAGAAACCTCAATTATCTTGAACTTGAGATTGTGGTAGAGTTACCACAGAATTCCTAAGTGTTGTACAAGCATGAGTGCGAATAAATATCTAGTCGTATTGTTGAAATTCCATGTAAGTTGAATACAAAATATAGGAATATAATTGGAAGAACATTCCCTGGCGTCAGCGTACCGGATAACCGCAGCTCAGTGATCGTCTGGCGCTGCATCGGGCATTTGTATGGGTGCCCAGTGCCCACTGCGATGCTGGTGGGACGCCCCTGCACCGCGTTACGCCTTTGTTGTCCTTTGCCTTTGGCCACGCCTGCGTAAGGGCCCAAACAATCATCTGTTGTTTTCCTGTGCGGCGTAACGGAAATTTAGGCACAACATTTTGAATTTCTTCGATTCTCTCTCAGTCAAATTGAATAGACCTTTATGCATTTTATTTCCAATAAAAATCGTTTGCATTGATTTCAAATTAAGATCCTTTAAACTTGTGCTACAAAACTTCTTGACTTTGAGTTCCTATCCACCATAAGTAACAATTCGAGTTGGTTTTCTTAAAGAAAACAAAATTTTAATGAGCGATATCAATTATGCTATCAATTGTTTCTTCGTGTGTCTGCCGGCACAGTCGAATGTATGTTTCACATATCGTATTATTATACATATTCCAGCATATTGCCCCTTGTGAGTTGTGCGTCGATGAAGCGTAATTGCTGTCTTTAATTGTTTCTACACACACTAAAGTGGAAAGACATATTTTGATTAGGGTATTGTGTAATTTAAGCTGTCACTCATGTTTTACCGCATATCTGAAAAGCAGCATAATTTCCGTCCTCATATAATAACAACAAAAATGAAGCGAAACAAACACTGAAAGGCATTGAGCAGCCGGGAGAAAATAATCTGAAATAAAATTAGATAATTGCCTTTCATTTGGAAGTGCCGCGTCGCAGGGGGACAGCCATTAGAAATTCATTCAATCTTTTGTTCATTCAGCAATTATCTTATTTCTTTTAGCTGTAGAACTTCGAGTACATCGGCATGTAAATGATAGGACTGTTTATGCTTTTGGTCTTGCTAAAATCTTGGTTTAGAAGTTAGTAGTAAAGTCTGTTAAATCAAAAGGATCAATGTTGTATGAAAAAATGGTTTCTTCATTATCTTGAGAAATAGGAACCAAACTTACCAACTAGGAAACTTAACATTAAACTCTAAAAAATCTTGAAAATCTGGAAAATCGAGTGTTCCCCTGTTTTTAAATATCAAAAATTTAGAAGAAAACCTTTATTTATAAGTAATATTCTTAAAAAACAATATTTTTGGCTAAACTTGAATTGATTTATTTCTATTAAAAATGTAATGTCTCTCAAGTCTGCCCATTCCCTTAAGGCGTCGACAAACTTCACTCTTTAATCACAATTAGTTTGTTTTTAATGTTAATTAGATGTTTCAATGGAGTAGAATGGACAGAATCAGTATTTTTGTGTTGGCTTCCCTGTCAATTGAATTTTATCAATTGGAATAAATATAAAATAGTAATTAGACTGTTTATTGAACTTTATCTGTGTCAATGTCCGCATAGCGAGCATAGTTTGTCAACATATCGACAATCGTTTTATCTTAATAAATTTAATTGTGAAACTTAAAGTAAAAACATTAAGATATCCATAAAAATCATTTAAAAAGTAAGAGCTTAAACTGAATTTACTTTTCCTATTGTATATTGTTTGCCTTCCATACAGATATCGGGAAGAACGGGAATTATAGATAAAATAGACTTACGATAAATTTTTTTATAGACAAAATATATTAATAATATACTATTATTATACTTAATGTTGTTGATATGATTGATGAAATCAAGCGACACGAATTTGATTCCATTGGCTTGAATGGATTTGATGAGGTTAGGATAAAAATCCATAATTGTATTTTCTTTTCTGATTTATCAATAATAAACCCGTAACTTATAATCATTAAAATACAAAGTTTGAGCAAAGAATTTGTACAAATTTGTCTTATAACATATTTTTTTCTGTACTGAGATAAGAATCGTAAGATATAACCTAAAGAAAATATTTCTACTCTGAAAAAAAACGTCCAACCTTAAAGTTTCTACAGAATTACAATTTGTTAAAATTAACTCATGAATTCGCTACAGATTTGATTTTCAATTCCCAGGAATTTAGTCGAGTACCGTTAGATGGCTCAAGGTTGAAGCGAGCGCAAAATGTAATTGCTTGTTTGCAAATTTTTCTCTCTTTTATTTGTCAGTTTTTGTCGAATTTATTTTACGCGTTTTACTAGGAAATATTGTAGGTGAACAATGTTGTACAGTCGTCCCTTGTTTTATCTGGATTAACCAGCATGAAAATGCAAGTAAACTAATAATTTAAACCAGGGATGAGTACAACATTTAAGAGAAAACAACAGTTTTTTTTCTTTTCCTAGAAAAAAAACAATTTGGTCGTTGAGTACCGTTAGACGGCACAAAGTTTGCAGCAGTCGAGCGCGATTTTCGACACAATAAATGCTTGATAGTTTTTAAAAATATGTAAATCATTTAGAAGTTTTTTGTCATTCGTCGGTGGTGCTTGTGTGTTGTTGTCCGCGAATTAAAATAGTGAAATCCAGGGAATCTGGTTGGTTTCCACCGCCAATGCTGAGGAGTCAAGTTATCGTGTACTTTTGCAAAGTATTTTTCCTTCTCCTGTCCGCTTGGTTAGTACGAAGAGTTTAGTGAGCCTTCGATGTGCCAGTTTTGTGATCCTTGAAAGCCGAATGGAGAGACGCCCGTTCGTGGTTCAGTGTGAGCGTTTTTTTTGACAGTTTGTGGGAATTTTTAGTGATAACGTCAAAATATTGATAACAAATATTCAAAACTCTGATTGGGAGGAAATGTGAGTCATCGCTGGTTTTACTAGGAAATGCAAGTTGTTAATCAGAAGGTGAGTGGAACAATCAAATTTATGCATTGTTATATCTTATCTTAGAAAAAACAAATTTAGTCGTAAAGTACCGTTAGATGGCTCAAGGTTGAAGCATGCACAAAATGTAATTGCTTGTTTGCACATTTTTCTCTCATTCGGTTGTCAGATTTTGTCGTATTTATTGGACGCGTTTTACCAGGAAATTTTGTAGGTGAACATTTTCACGGATTAGTAAAACATTTAAGTGGAAGCAAGCAAATATTTTTACATAACAAAGGAAAAACAAAATATGTCGTTGAGTACCGTTAGACGGCACAAGTTTTTAAGCAGTCGAGCGCGAATTTCGGCAAAATAAATGCTTTAAAAATATGTATGGGTTGAACATGAGCACAAATCTATCAAATTATCACATTTAAGACAAATGAATTATAAATATTTCATAATGTTCTGTAATTAAAAAATATATTTACTTGATGATCTAAAGTTTTGCACTTTGGCAATTATTACATATTTTTCGGACCACCAAAACAGAAAAATAATTGTCAAATACATAAAATGTCATAAAATCGGGAACAAAAAAATTCGGTTGTAAGTAACAGTTGAAGACTCCAATCCGCTTGGTTGTGAGGTCGAGAACGGGCTTTCCCTAGCCCGAAAAAAGGAGCAATCAGCATATATCCGTTTGCTGTTTGACTGGGCAAAATTTACACAATTTGTGGAGGCCAGCCAGCAAAAACCCACATAAATAGGGAACTTTGGCTGTATGTAAGTAATTGGCCAATTATTATGCCCACAGGTCTTTCCCTCAGTCGAAACGCCATTTTACTTTTGCCTCTTCTTCTTATATTTCTACTGTTTTTTTTTGTTTTTTTTTCCTCTCCTTTTTCTGTTTTTTTGTTTTTTTTTTTTGGTATAAATTATAATAATACCTACAATATATAACTGAAAATTCCAGTTGCATCTTCCTCTTTCTCTTTTTTTTTTCTTAATTTGTTTTGTCTGAGGCCGTGCAGTCATTATGTATGTACATAGGTGAAGAAGTATAGCGCAAATCAAAAGGAACATGTCCAATTTGCCACATACAAATGTGCTGCATCGCTTTTTCATTGATTATAATTTACTGAAATTATACGCTCGAAATCTTCCACAAAAAGTGGAAGAAAGGCATTTTAAAAATTAAATAACAGCAACATACATAAATGGTTTAAATTAAATAAAAAAATGAAACAAATTATTGTGAGCATGTTGTTTTATGTAATTCATGATGAGTTGTATTACAAAGTGCACCAAGAAACTCTTCATCTTCTTTGCATCACATTTATCTTATGAATTAAGATTTTTTTTGTTGAAAAAAAAAAATTGTTTTTATGAAAGAGCATGTTTTTCTTAAATTAAAATTGAATGTTTGAGTAAAAATAATTAAAGTTTGTGACTTTTATTCTAAGAAATTACCGTTAAGATGTGTGAATTTCTTTAAACTTCTTATTTTTATTATATTATAAAAGCAATTTATAATGTTTTGATATTCAGAACAATTCAAATTATTTCAATTAAATATCTTGAAACGCTGCAGCAAATACTCAAGAACAAGCGATGTTTTTACTGCGTCTTCTCTTTCAAAATCATCTTATTCTTATCGTTTTAATTTATTTCCTGAATAAGTTTTACAATGAATGATTTTTTGACTTTTATTTACCACAGTTTCCTTTAAGATGGCTTTCATGAAACCGTTTTATCTTAAAGAAAAATGATTTTTATGCAAAACAGATTTGTCAGAATTTTGCAGCGATTTCTTAAGAACAGCAGGTTTCTATTGCGCTATTTCCTTAGAATGATCTTACTTGAAACGTTCTAGTGTATTTCCTTAAAGATTGCAATGAATATGAATGCAATATGCATTAAATATGTAAATTCAGAGAGTACTAACTGCATTGCAACAGGAAACTTATATCAGCCTCTTATAAAGACATTTGGCATAAGAACCGCATCACATATGAATCGTAGTTTTTTCTTCAAGAATTTGCATTTTCCTAATAAATCTTAATGGCATTATAAATGTTCTGATGCGAGACTCAAGAGCCTACGAGTGACCCACTTTGGCGTAGAGTTGTTTACACAATTGTCAGACGGCGTCTATTCGCGGGCTTAACACGAACCAGCGATTCGCGAACGCGCATCAACCTCAAACACAACCGCACAAGATGACTTACTTAACTGCAATTACCACAAATTCACTTAAATGGACGTATCCCGCGTTTTGCCATAAATACCTAGTTGACAATGACAAAACAACATAATTTCACCGATGATTATACACCGCAGTCGTTCTGACGCAAGTACCTCGCCGCCGCCGCCGCCGCCGCCGCCGCCGTCGCACATTCTAATTCTGTCATCAGCCCACCCACCTCCCAGTCATCCCCGACATTGCATTGACACTGAACGGCCCATCCATTATGACACCAGCGCGTCGTGCGCCGCCTCATGCGAAGGTTTTCACCGCACATCCGAATGCATTACGTGGCATACGCGGATGCGTTACTTACATGGCTGAGTCTCTTTGATTTTGTTTATTTGCTTTGCTTTCGCATGTGTTTTCATTGTGATTCTGCTTTGCACTTGTTCGGATTGGTTTCTGCGAATGACACGCAATATTGCTCATAGCTATGCAAACAAAGCAAAGCGAACTTTATTGGTGACTTTGATTAAGTTATAAAGTGGTTGTCAGTTGCGGCGCTGTCAAAAGGGGTGGGTGGGCTTTTCGCTTTAAGTAAATTGTCATGTTCTGGCTTTTCTTTGTAATTCATGTTTTTTTTTGTTTTATTGAATTTATTGTAGTTAAACTGTTTGTAGAAAAAATCGCAACAAAATTGTCTAAATCGTTTTTGAGATCAACACAACTTTTATGGAGTGTCAAAAGTGGTTAGGTGTGATTTTTTGAGGTGTAAATAAATCTTTTTACTTATAATATTCAGATGGGTGAGAGTAAGGCTCACTTTGAGACGCCGTAATTTTTCTGTGAGTGAATTTTCAGTATCTTACCAAATTCAGCTTGGTGTAATCTCAGATTTAAACATTTAAAAAAAAACTTTTTGAGCTGTAGAAATGTCTCAAGACTAAACAACTTACCATATATTGATGTCAAGTGAAATCTTCCCTAAAACCGCTACAACCCCTTTCCAAAAATTGCCACTCACTTAAATTGCGTTACACAAATCGAAGCCACGCCCCCTCCACTGAATCAGCGACACTTCGACATGAAAACCAGTATAAAAGCTCGCTACCTTCAGCATTGGGCAAATGCGTGGCGTCGCGTCGCTACCTCAACTCTTCAGCGGACGCTCAACTAAACAGAGTCGACTAGTCCCATTGACCGCATCAGCAGCGTTGCTTTCATCCCTTTCTTGGCCATGCAAGCGCAACTCGCGACTAGCAACAACCCCACAAGCCACTGAGCGCTGTGCCGTGGACAGGTGCACATCTTACAAGATTTTTTTGTTTCGTTTAAGTAAGTCGATACAGTAAAACAGTCGGTAAAAATCAACATGCAAAACGTTTGAATCCGACCCATTCTATGTCCGATATCATGGCCAGGTAGACTTCCAATCAGTTCTGCTCTGTTTGCTTCGCGCATAGCGCACATCGACTGCGTGTCCGAGGTGCGTAATACTTAGTGGAGAGGAGGATTGCATATCCGCCAACGTTGAGCGCTGCACCGGATGCCATCCCCGAATGGAAATTATGGCCTGTCGTCGTCGTCGTCGTCGTCGTCGTCGTCGTGTTAGCATTGTTTACATCGTCCATCATTTCGCATGCAAGACACTCAACAATGAGCTTAACATCTTAACAATTTGCATACAAGTGCCATGCCACCGCCGACATTGCCGTGGCTGTCCATCAATTAGCAAACGGTAGAGCTTGAAACGCGATTTTGCGATTACCAAGTTGTCACATCTTCACAGACAAATCTGCGGCTATGTGAGTCTTTTGAGGTTTTTCGACGCTCACATCCATCTTTGTGGCCAGTGGGAGCCTTTTAAAATTAGCTATGCAAATTAAATCCGCCCCTAAACGTTTTTGTTGTTGTTGTCGGCATCCCAATAATCGGCTCCCGCATCTTTATCATAAAAATTGAGGTCTGTCGCTTTGGCGTGGCTGTTCCCTCTGGCGAAGGGCCATTTCTCATTAAAAAATCCAGTAGCTGAACATTACATTTACAAATTACACCCTTTAACCTGAGCGCAAAGACCACCGCGCCGCGGGGAAGTGCAGTGGACACTGGTCAATGCAGCTATGTGCATTGTGCATTGTGCACTGAGGGCATGCGTATAGCAATTTGGCAAATGTGCTAAAAGTGATGCTGCCAGCCGATACTCTCGTGAGGCCCGTAAAATGTTGAGCATATAAAACGGTTTTATGCGCGGCCCGGTAGTAGGCGATTGACTGTATTTATGCGCGAATTATGTTGAGCCGGCGCGGCGCACAGTAGCCGTTCGCTTGACGCCTAATGTATGCAACTCTTGCATCTTTCGTCTCGTTAAACGGTCCCAAAGTGTATTTTTTTTCTTCCCGAACAACAAATTTTGTATGTGAGACGTAAGAAAAACTGCGGGCCGCGAAGTTGGCCAATTGACGGGACTGTGCTGGATGAGTCGTTCCAGAAGTTCCTCTCTACACCAGTAATCATCATTTATTAACCAAAATCAGTATGATTACGATAATTTCGGCGTCTTATGAATCGCCGCGCGGCATCTTTCAGTAAACTTTCCATAACTACCCGGCCGCTTGATGTTTGTTATGCGCCTCTTTCACCAATTTTTTTACGCGGTTTTTCCGTTTGTATTGGGTTCGATTTATCAATTTATTTATTATGTGGTTGCTTGGCGGGCCTGCATACATTTCGTGAGTGCATAATTTTGTTTTGTTAGTGCACCTTAGCCACTCTGTTGTTGTTACTTACAATTTGTTGGATCGCCATGACAATTATGCAACGCGTTTATTACTTAGAAGCAGCTTTATGCTGGCCCCGTTTGACCTTTGCCGTATCAAACTCGCAGAACTAAGAAGCATATTTCTCATCTATTTTCAATTCTATAAATGAGTTAAGAAATTACCGAAACAAAAAGATTTTTAGCCATTTATTTGATTGTTTTTGAAGATTATCAAGCCAAATCCATACCCTAACTACAGTAGGGAATTGATTATTAACCCCCACATTCAATATTTACAACCCTTTTATGTAATTGAAATTGCTTCCATAGGAAGATTGAGCCATTTTATACCCGAACTAAAGCATAAAATAAGAAAATTGACAATCTCTCCCAATGTAATCGTGCAAGCCAAATGCACTTTATCCGCCTTAATTGCCAAACAATGAAATCATGTCAGTCTCTCTACATACCATATAGGTGCAAACTATCCGGAACTAATTCACACAACACGTGCTGATTACTGTACGCACGATATCATGTGTGATCATAGACATACCAACTGAACATGTCGAAAAATTCTGAATGAGTCATGGTGCATCATCATTAATCATAGTTGAATTGGAAGTAAATGAAGACATCTATTTGAGTATGTAGCTCGGCGAAGAATTGTTCCTCAAGTTTACCATTTAGCGGCCAAGAGCCAGCTCCGGTTGGTGCCACCAGCCACAACAGCGCGAAGACAATTCAATTACGGGCATTTTCGTTGTTTCACATTTCAGTCATGTCGTAAAACAAACTAATTAAGTGATCCTGACGTGATAAATTGAAACTACTCCACGAAGCGATTGTATTTTAAAAGGCCGCCTTAAGAGTATCACCATACAAAACGCTTAAATGGACATCAAATTATTATGCAAATTTATGTAAAAGGCCCTTCTAACTTTACACTCGAATGAGATGTTCTATTTGCTCGTATTTATGCGCATCAGTATGCAGATTGGAGGAGAAGACAGGCGCTGGCTGCACTGAAAGTCAACCGTTTTAAAAGGAATATGCCATTTAGTGGGACTTCTGTTTTAAGGCCTCTTTTAAATGACTTCCTCTTTCACCATTTTTGCTGGTTTTGGATCAAACGATGAATGTTTTTTTTTTTTAACATGCTGTTTCGCTTTGTTTTAATGTGCATATCCTCTTTTGGTTTAAGCGTCTTTACGGTGTGTGAATGACGATTTCAGGTGAACAGTTTTTCTGTTTTCTTCCTTTTTCGATTTCTGACCTTCCTTTTTGTGAGAGAACATCAGCGCCGCGTTTACCTTGGAATACTTTGTCTTCACTTCGTGAAAGTGTTTTCTCAACAAAAATTATTGTTTAAATGAAATAGTTTAATTATTTATCTTTTTTATGTATTTTTTCGTTAGCCTTTTCTGTCCTTTCAGTATCAAAGATAGTGACGAAAACATTTTTTTTTTTTAACAATATAAATTTATTAAAGAAAACGCCGTATTTTTATAAAAAAAAGGACAATAAGAACAATGTTAAATTGTCTTTAAGTTTACAAAACTATGTTATAAGACGAAAAACAACAAAAAAGTTGTTGTTTTTCCAACATAAAAGTCTTAAGATGTTCAAGAAATTTCGCTCAAAATCCAATTAAATGAAAATATCTTATAAATATGTAATCCTATAATACAATGAAAGAATTTTAAAGATTTACACCTGCCGTCACTGAAAACATAAAATCATGAAAAATACATAAAACATAAAGACGTTGAAACACCTCCCACAAAAAAAAACCTTTGGACCGTAGCTTCCACAACACAAAACTAAGGCAAGGCAACCATTAAAATTGCAATTAAAAGGTAAATAAATTCGCTGTGCGCGCAATTGAAAAAAACAATCGCGAAGAGCCTTTTACAGTCGCGACTCTAAGCAGCCGTTTTCACATAAAACACACGAAACAAATAGAAAAGGCGGCAGGGAGGATTGACGCGACATTGGCGCAAACGCTCAATTCAAATCCATAAGTCAGCTAAATGCAGTTACAAATTGTACAGAAAGCTTCGATTTTTGGATGAAGTCTGCTGTAATGGGATTTATTTTACATTTTATTTTGATTCAGAAATGTTATGAAAACGTTTAACAAAGGTTACACTTGACAGACAATTCTATTTTACCCCTTTTCATTGATTTTACGACGATAAAAAAAAGTCTGATTGCCACCGTCTCCTAAGTACTTTTCATGGAAAGAAATCTAGATAAAAAGAATATGAAATTAAAAAAACAAAAAAACGCACGAGCACTCGACAGTAAAAAACAAGAGCGACGCCGAAGAATTAAAAGCACATAAAATGGTCACCTCAAATCTTATATTACCGTGAAAATGAATTCTGTAAGAAGGTGTCGGTGGGGTGAGCGGCACAACGCGACGCGACGCGACGCGGCACGGCGCGGCGGCACATGAGAATTGCTCGCACTCGACATAGTCAAGTGTGAGCGCATGAAATTAGAAAATGTGACGATGCATGGAGCTTATCAGCGCCGGGCATTTGTGTTTTCACGCAACTTTGCATTTTATTGGCCATATACGCGGTACACGGCGCGGATAAAGTCGACGAGGTGCGCGCCTTTTCAAAAGCGTGTGGTGCGTTAATGCGCGCCATTGCCAGCGGCCGCGCTGCATTTGCATTTCGATTCGCCTGCAGTCGTTTGCGTTGCTGTTCAAATCTCATTCACTTTATGTCCTGATCGTTATCGGATTTCATTTAATGTAGGTAATCAATTATTATATAGAGAATGAGTGAGTTGAAGACGAATGTCTTCGGGAGGATAATTACCTTCACAGATTATTTGTTTGCTTTTCAAAACTAGAGTAATCAGAAAATATTTCTTTTTATTTGCTGAACATCTTTAGCACTCAAATTTATTAAAATTGTATTTTTCCCAAGTCCTTAAGTAGGACTTCTCATCCCTCGTCAAGGGGCGTCATTCTTAAGTAAACAACCATTCATTGATCATAATTAAGATCACTCATTTCCATAGCAAAACTCATAGAGAGAAACCCACAAAGGAACTGCAGGAAACTGATGTAAAGGAAATGACCGCGGGAATAAATAATAAGCGAAAAAATTGGCCCGCGATAATGAAGCAGCAGGAAGAGAGATTGCTGCATATTACTCGTATGTTAACCGTATAATGTTCTTTGCAGTTCTATGTGGCAACATTTACTAATTTTAACACCGGAATTTCTTAAGTAATCCTTGTGGTATCAATCATTTCAAGTCATGTGGCTCCATTAATTACCTCTAGATATTATACCGCGGGAAATGATTACCATATTCACAACGTCAAGGTAAATACGCCGAGTATAAGATCTAGGCTTTCATTGTTGCGTTCAGTCCTTTTCCATATTGAAATTAAGACCAAAAAAAAAAGGAATCATCAATCCTTGAACCATCAAAACTATATGCAAAAACAAATTCATTCCATTTAATCTAATTCGAAAAACTGCTCTTCCAATTTTCCAAAGGCAAATTGAATTTTCAAAAACCTTGTGAATTTTCACACGCAGAGCAACGCAAATACACACTCCAATTTATGCTATTTATGCTGCCATACGATCAAAAAACGACAACAACAACAACAACAAAAAACAGAAACAAAACAAATTCATTTGCACGTACAATTTTCTCGCGCCGCCTTTACATTTTTTCTGTGATTTTCAGTCGATGCGACCGCGACGTTCGCGTATACCATTTGCGGCAACTTGTTCCGCGGAAAAGGAGAGGCATTTTCGTATAGCTGCCATCGCCGATTTGAAACAATTACTCATTTCCACGTCAAAACAAATCTACTCTTTATGTAAATTTATTCACTTAAGTTCACCTAAACTTGCACGATATGTTTTTTCTATAACCCCCCCCCCCTCACCCCACACACAAACACACACTTGTTTTCTTATGCTCATGCTGTTGTTGTTGTTGCTCCCTTTGCCACATATTCATATGCTCGTATTACATATTAATAATGTTGCGTCCCGTATTGATATGTAGACGCGAAGAGGCACTTGCAGCTTGTAACTGTGCTTAAGAAAATTGAAAATTACTTCTCCTTGTGTAAACAAATGTATTTTATTCATCTTAAACTAATAGTTTGGTTGCACAACTTAATTTTTAAGAAACAAAACAATTTTTACCCGTTTCTACATTTTAAAAATTGTGGAGAAGTTGTAGATTTGTAGAAAAAGTACGTTAAAAGAGTTATAGACCGCTAGGAACCTTAAGTGGTAAATCTCCTCTTATATAAATGTAACCAAAAATTTTATTAATTATTTGTTTAAACAATTACAAAATAACATCAAACAATAAAGAACAATGAGCGTCTCAAATATGAATGCTAAGAATTTCCTTTTAATTTGAGCAATCTTACAATTATATGAAAATTTTGTGTGGGTTAACACTTAACATGATCAAAAAACTGTCAAAACAAAAACTTATTCGAATACCTTCTGATTCCTAAATGGCTCTAATTATTTTAAATATTTGTTTATTCAAACAATTTATAGGAATGAAAATTCCAAAAATCATTTTAAACCAAAATAAAATGCAAACCAGAAAATAGCAATCATAGTCCATCTTCTATATGATTCAATGAAAACTGCCTTCGGATGGTTAAGGGCACAATCTCTGTAAAAAGTAGCTAAAGAACGATCAAGGTCAAAGTCCATAGAGTATTGAATTCCATATAAGGAGTAAAATTGTTATTGTGAAAAACTCTCACCGAGCTTCATTTACTCTTCCTGATACTCACAAGCACACAGAATTGATCTAGCTTAAGATGTCAGCATGGTTCTGATTATTAAGAAGAACAAAACGATAAATGAATTGATACAACAAAACGTCTTTGAAACGTCTGGCCAAGAAGAATTTCGCTGACACCATCCATTTTGCAAAACAATAACAAGCTGCAACCTCTAAATGACGCGATAAGACGTTCGTGCTTACATAACAAGAAAGTCATTGTCACCAAAATATTATGATTACACGTCAGAAAGCGCGAACATTAATTACGTATAAAAACGATGGCCTGGCCGAAATTGAAAGTAAAACTGATTCACCAGTCTCAGCAGACAGCTGTCAGTAAAGTGCAGTGAGAAAAGTGGAAAACAGAAATACCAACGAAGTGCAGTGAAAATGTTAGTGGGATTAATTGTGGCGACGATCTTGGGCATCACTGGTGCGAATGGCCAGTGCGACAGTGCCGGCATACCGGAGCTGACATTCCGTCTGACCGGCAGCAATCTGGAGTTTCCGTGTCACTCCACAAAGAACATTTACATCACGACTGGCAGGTACATTCCGCGAAACGTGATTGCCACTCGCTCGCAAATCTATCGAGATGAGGCGTTCGTGGCGATGCCACGCTACAAGCCGGGCGTCCCATTCACACTGGGCCGACTCAGTTTGCGACGCGGCAGCTGCTACGCATCAGTGCAGCCGTTCCCGTGCTGGACCATGCAGGAGGAGGGCACTTGCGAGGCGCTTCAATCCGTCGTTGACATATTTTTGGATGGACAGGTTAGACTATATTTACCAATTTGACAATTTGTCCCAATATTCACATCAACCAATTGCAGGGAATTTTGTGGGCACTCGACGTGGGCATTGTCCACACATTGGAGCAACCAATCAGACGCTGCCCGCCAAAGGTGGTTGGTATTAACGTAAAAACTGGTCAGGTAATGTACGAGACGATTCTAACCAATGTCGCCCTGCCGAACTCCCGACTCCAGTATTTGGTGGTTGACTATGACGCTGAGGGAAAAGCTTACATGTAACTATCTCTATATATCTTGATATAAACAGCTTACCTAAATCCTTGTTTGATTATAATTAGCTTCATTGCTGACGCTGGAAGTCGTGCCATAATTGTGCACGACGTCACCGCCAAGAAGAGCCATCGCGTCATTTTGCCACCGGCCTGCGCCACCACCGACGACGATGTCATGTACATGTCGTTGATTCGGAAGCCTGGCCAATTTTCGGTGCTGTTCTTCACCTACCTCAATTCGCCGCGACTCTATTCTATCCGAACCGAAAACCTGCACAAGGGAGAGGGCTCCGGATCGGTCGTAGATCACGGGCCCAAGCCAAATGGCAAGTCAATTGTGTTGCTGGGCACCGACAATGCGGCTGGTCTGTTTTTGAGGTACAAGGGCGAGAATAGCATCTACATGTGGAACACTGACACGTCGTTCAGGGAGGAGAATCTGCTGGAGGTGCAGAATGGCGGCGAGTGCCGCCTGGCCACGCAGGTGATGCCCGGCCATCGTAAATTCATGTGGACCATTGAGAGCAACTTCCACGACTACATTGCCAACAAAGTGGGCTGCAATGGAGCTTGTGTCTCCATTCATCCGGTCGTCAAGGAGGGCGATGAAAATGTCTGATATTGTCAACAGGCCCCAGCTATTTATTTATATATGTATTTATTTTTGTTAATTTGTAATTTATTTTAATTGTCCGAAATAAACATCGGTAAGGATATTTAAACCACGCATAAAATGCCTACGAAAATTCACAAAAGCAAATGTGCATACGTCTAATTTTATTGCACATAAAGACGCGGCGAGTCATCGCGCCACGCCATGCCAGGCCGATGCAGCGAACGTTCGCCAGTTGCCCCAGCATCAGCTCGTCGCTGTACAACCACAACTAAATCATCGTATCGGCAGGGAATCAAATTTCTACAAGATAAAGGAATTTTATTGAAGTATTTATTTGTTGTACAAATTTAATCTTGGATCGTGTTAATTTTGTGCTCTTTATGTTGAACATATGGAAATTTATGTGAAATGTGCTGGGCTGAACGTGTCCAGTGGCTTAATTGGAATTTGATGGGAAGTAGCGGGGATTGCTTGTGTGTTTTGTGCTGCTGGGCCAGCCGTGAGATGACTTTCGTTGAAGCTCCTTCAACTATCTTAAACATATTTGTGGATTGAAGAAGTCCATAGTTAGGCCTAATTATAACCGCGCATTTTTTCGTCGTTTGTGAGATGGTGAGACGCATCTTACAAACAACTCTATTTAGTATGCTGAAAAGTCATGTCCAGACAGACGTATACGATGAATGGCAAAACGGCGGATTTCGGCGACTATAATTCACCAGGCGGACGCATTTCCAATAAAATCCGCCCACGTTAAATGTCTGCGCGCGCATATTCCTCGTCGACGCAGTGGTCCGCGAGACGCGCGCGGCTGCTGCCTAGGCACCGAAACAGAAGCAAATGCAAACAAATGTTTATGCCGAGCAAAACCACATCCAGTGGCTTGTTCAATCTCAATTGTATCATTTAATGGTGGTGCTCCTTGTATTCTTTGTTTGTTTCTTGTTCTGTGTCTTGGAGTTCGCCTCGCTGTTCCGCATATCCGCGAAAACAAATTAAAAACCAAAACAACGACGACATTGGGAATTCACATATCGCCTCAATGACATCTGCAGAGTGCACACCGTCACATGGCCAACAGCCAAACACGACATAACTGCATTCGTATATATACCTATATATCGGATGCAGGGCAGAGAGGTGCTAGACCTTACCAATTTATCATTGTGCTGATATATGTAGGAGATGGTTGGGCTGGCGGTGTAGGGCGCGTCCGACGCGCCGTGCTGCGCCGTTCGACTTCAACACAGCAGGTTAGGGAATTTAGGGAAACTTTATTTCGCCAACTTATTTGGGCTTGTTTTACACATAACTCGTTAGCATTATTGACCTCAACCATATTTTCAATTAAGACCTACATCAGTTCTAAGAACGTAAGGCCTTAAGAGCTTTTAAGTGTTGATTTATTTGTGCAAAGCGAAAAGCTCTAAGCGATGATCACGAAAACAATGCGGCCATCCAATTCAATGACCCAATCGACAGACTTCAAAAAGGAATAGCCGGTTCTTCCCATACACCTTAAGCTCGCCAATCGTTCAGGAGTGCCATTACTCACCTGGGACACGTCCAACACGTACCCACACCGTATGCAAATCTGTAACACATAAAGCTTATAAAGATGCTAAGCTGTTAGCGGCTGTTATCAAGCCATTGGTAGCGCTGTCCCAATGCATTTCGGCGAGGTGGCTGAAGACGATAATAATGTGCGCATAAAACAGGCGCTGTGAACCAAATTTAAATACTGGAAGTGAGTCTCCAGCAATTGAAAGTGGAGTCCAGAAATGCCATCGTGCGCACTCATATGGTAAATAATGTGTGAGCGCTAGCGCGCGCGCGCCCCAACTCGCGGAAATACTATTTATTCTTGCCGTCGATCGGACAAAACCTTCACTTGATTCACTTAAGACAGCGCCAAAGGAGAACTGCAGTCTGCGGATAGGGAACGTACAACGTCGCCTGAACGAGCGCACCGGTTCGCATTAATTTGCATATTAATTCATTCCAGTTAATTGCTTTTTAAAAGGCAAAAATGGGACCCCATTAACCAGTTCCCTTATGCACTTTTTCGCGGTGTGGCTGGTGCGCGCGTCTGCTCTATTCTCCGCGCGCATTGTTATGCACATTTATAATAAATAATTCAAATGCATTTATTTACCTTTCGGCCAATAGTTTAAGGACGAAGCTTTTTTATCATTTCAGCGACATTGGTCGCAGAGTGAGAGAAGAAAACGCTACTTTGCTAATGCAAATGATGAAGATGATTACTTCTTGTGCAATTTAACAAACTTTGTGCAGCTGCGGTGCTTAGCATTATTTCTGACCACCCTACAAGAACAGAAAAAAAATTTCTTAAAACTTTTGAAAATCTTAAACTTTCCCTATAAGTAGTAAGAAAGCCGTTTAAATTATGTACTTCAAGGTTGAAAGTCTAGGTAACTATGTTCATTAATAATAAGCGAATTATTTACTTAGTTATGGAAAATACTTTAAGGGACCAACCAAAAACCACCCTTAGACAAATAGAAACGGTGAACTGTTGGGCTCTTATACTCACAAACAATGTTATCAAATAAATTTCTTTCGGATGTCTAAATGTGAATCCCTGCTGTGAAAATGTGTTTATCCTCACCACAGCATGTCCTCGGAGGGTCGGCGATGTGACTCGCGGCATATTCACAGGTAAAATTGCCATCCACAAAAGATTAAGAAATCTGACCTCCTTCAATTTTAAATCGACGACTTTTCCTTCCTGATTTGCCAGTAATTTTTATGGATTTTTCTCTGTACTAAAATAAGGTATAGCAAAGACCATCCTTTAATCATTATAAATAATTCTAGAAATCATCGCGATCTTTTAGTTTTATCTCTTAAAAATGGAAGCTATTAAAATGCGCCAATATTTAATATAAAATATTGACAAATTCTCATTTCTAAATCTTAGGACGAAAACATCTTACATTAAGAAAGAAATTTCTTTAGAGAAATAGAAAATACTTACTTGTCAATTTCGATGGAAAAAAACTTTAAGACATTAATTTAATAATTCGAAAGAACATCTCTCCCTTATCGTCTTATTTCACAATTAAAGCAGATACACGAATTAATTCACATCTTAGCATTCCGTTGCAACTTGTCCGCTGTCATATCAATTAGTTTGAGTTCCAAGAGAAACAAATTACCACCATAAAGCGCGGCCACCACTCCTCCAATGCCGCCGCGTAAAAAAAAACACATAACCGACTGATTTACGACATTTCCCACACTAAATCATGCGTATGTCACGCGCGTCAGTGTGATACATTTAATAATTTAATTACATCACATATCCATTCCGTGGACGACGCGGCGCGCCGCGTCGGCACACAAGCGCCGATTTGTAAGCGTCAGCGCGGCATATAGGGAGTTCTCTAGCTTCTTAAAGGCACATTTCCATCCGCACCGAGCGAATGATTAACTGTAATTTACGATGCGCGGCTTCAAGACTCTCCGTTCATATCTAGAAGATATCTGAGCCCTGCCGCCATATACCATATACCAATTCCAATTCTCAATGGCTCCGTTAGATGTACAACTTCAAATTAGTGTCAATTCAAGTCGGCGACGACTGTATTTTGTGTTTCTTATTGTTAGCGCCGAATATGATTATTTATTCACACGCATGTGGTCGGCAAGACCAAAATTTGACTAATTGCTAACATGGAGGAGGCTGGCTTGACTTCCTTATTCCGCGAAATGAACGACATAAGTGCGCGAGTAGTTAACGCAATCAATTGAAGAATTGTGAAGCTGGCCGAAAACTGTTGGAGATCAGTCAATATCGAACGAATCGCAATTATCGAGTGCACCAGATGGATGGACAGCATCTTGGGGTCCTAAATAATCAAGTCTGATATAAAAACAATTAAATTACACAATGGCGGAGACGTGACGTTCGCTGCAATTGTGGCCCAAACCACTATACTTAATACCCCAAATGTAGCCCGAAAGCATTTCCGTGTGGCAGATCAAGTACCCAGTTCTACTATGACCCTCACTGGAATATATAATTAAATAGCTGATCGACTCGGCTTACATCAATCCAGCCACCCGACCATTCGTCCAGAATCCAGCCATGGATGAAACAACGCCAACAGCAACGTGTGTAACCAAAATTACCGTAAAGACTCTCTTTTGAAGATCGCACCAATTTGACCTGTCAATCAATTGCTCAATTCCAGATAAAGAATTTCTTCTGCCCGATGGATTAGACGGACGTTTGGTTCTTGAGTTTTCACTTTTCTGTTTTTCGTTGAGCCGACATCAAATGTCAGGAAACGTATACAGCCGATCGATTTCAAATAACATTTTTTCGGGAAATGAGTACGGCAATGCCAATCCCTGTATACGACGACGGCATAATTGGCACAAACTACAGGTAGAACTGATCCCGGAAAATTAATAATTGCAAAAGAGTCAGAGTCAGGCAGAGAATCAAGATAATCGGGATGGCCAAGCGCAAATTGATTAACCCCCCCCCCCCTAAAGTGGAGTTCGTTCTTTAACTGCTAATCAGGTCAGATCCATTTAGCAGCTCCTATTGTTCTGGATACAAATGCAGGGACGCTGTGTGAACCTCGCGTTTCCCGGTGCTTTATTAAATTATTATTAGTATCGACTTTGGCAAATGAGAAACTCATTTGATGCCTCCAAATGACTGGCCTGATAACAAATATGCTCAAGCAACACGATGCCAGGCCGCATGTAATCGCAGCATAATATGTGGATTGTGGGATGCGTAAAGCTTATGTAAGACAATGGATAATAAATAACTGGGCAGCGAGTATCTTGATCGTCCCTCTACGCAGTTGAACATCAATAATTGAAGAGATTCCTGCTGCTGCTCCTTGGCCACCCTCTGCCCTCTTGCTGTGGTTTGTTACAATTTAAATACTATGAACGTGCGCCTCTGTGCAATTGGACATGGACAACTAGATTGTTGGCTGCTCATCCGGACTGGTGTCCATTTCTATTTTGCTGAATAATGTGGCTGGAGAGATGGATCAGACACACACGGCCGATGCGCTGCGAGCGTGCATTCTGCGGCCGCGTGGCTTATCGGCAATGCCCCCAAGTACCACACTGCAGCGACCAGCGACCAGCTATAGACGTAAATTGTAGAAAATGGCAAATCTTCGCGAATCTACAATTAATAACAGTGGGGTCGCTGTGCAATGCAAATAAAACGAGGTAACGATCGCGAGCTTCAGCGCGGCAAGAGCATGAGAACCGCGTGCGCATGAATGGAACTCGCGCATTGGAATCGATTGGCTGGGCGAATTGTTTGTGGATTAGCTTCTTAGCAGCAACAAAACAAAAAAAACAAAAAAATTTAGGATGACCAAACTGAGTGGAACCGACCCTGATTTGAATTTTCATGCGCACAAACGCATTAAATTCAATTACATCAAATGTTGCTGCGTCTTATCCACATTGAATCTTTGGCTCTAATAATTTTCTAAGAAAAAACCAAAACAATATTTGTACAAAAACACTAAACTCTCTCCTATCCACTTTGATTTATCATTATATTCTCGTACTCCTCTCGTACTGTTGCAGAAAATTAATATTACACGAAATCGATTTATCTGGATTTTAATGAATTTCATTTAAACGTTGTTCTGCGCGTTGTCTTGTCTTTGCCAATATAGTTAAATGCCTCTTCCTGTAAATACCGTTCGGCTGCATCGTTGCAGCATCGCTTTTTCGTCTGCACCGGCCTGGACCTAACGTCTTCTCCAGTGGTGATTCCTCACCATGCACTGGCGGTGTCGGACGGTACGCAAATGGCCGCTCTTGGGAGTGTGCAGGGCGCGAGAATGATGCCTTGAGAATTTGCACGCGCGGCTAAAATGCGGAATAAGCTATAAAGCCGAAGATATTCCTCTGATTAGACGTTGACCTCACATAAATTCTGCGCTTATATCTTTATTTTGTTGTTGTATGCATTCGGTATAAGTGCGCGCGCACCATTTCCCTTCGATTCGGTTCGGCCCCGCGATTCGGTGTGCCTGATATTAGTTGCAAAAGGGTACTTTTCCGTTTTCCTACACTCTTCCTAGCTCTTTCTCGCGCTCCTCCTGAGTCCCATACTATCTCCGTGACGCGTTTCTTTTAAGTAAATAAATAAATATTTAAAGATTGATTTCTTAAATTGTATAGCTTTGGACGGCCGCATCGAACTCATATTGTTCCGTCCAATCTATGGTATCAAACGGTAATATTAATATGTTGAGCGCCGAGCCGTGCACGGCTTGGTAATTTTCAAAGCAGCATAGTTTTATGTTTGTTTGTATGTACATGTTGCTATTTCTGTAGACTTGTGGCCGAGAGTTGGTGATATTGTCAGTATTTGGTTAATTTGATTGAGAAGACTTAGAGATCAGAAGATAAACCGAATCAACCCTTAATGAGATATTGATTTCTTTCACATCCTTGAGACGAATGTATCGATAAGAAGACATTTTCTACTGCTTTTCTGTACTAAAAATCTCTAAAAAGTAGCATCTTCAATAATCTTAAAACAAATTCCTAATAATCAACTGACTTTATTTAAATTGAAAGTCAGGAGGCAACATCAAACACCTAACTTTTACTACTTTTATCATTTTAATAAATCCTGATAAATCGTTAGATAAAAGGTGGCGATAAAAATATTCTTCAGGCTCATAATGATCTTTAGAAATGAGTTCTGAGAAACATAATTATTATTTGATTGTCTTACTTCTTTATCGTTAAGTTACATTTGAAATGTTTAGAATGCAAAAACAAATATAAAAACAATGACAGGGAGCTCAAATTCCTTGTTCTATTCTTATAGGCAAAGAAAAGACATTGAAAACACAGATTTCTTAATTAAAGAAAACTCATAAGATAATTTTCAATTGAAAAGACAAATTTCTTAATCAAAGAGAATCCAGAATTACGCAGCAAAAAAAAAACAAAAAAAAAAGGTTTTCTGGTCGATTGAAAGAATCTTTGAAAACTTCTATTTTATTCATAAATTCCTTGCAATTTTTCCACTCATCAACTCAAATTCTTCCTACCACATCTGTTCACACTTCCTAAATATGTTCACTTGATTAGCCTGGCCACTGCATTTATGATAATCAAGATCCGAATATTTATGAAGAAATATATTTTGTATGTTCACTGTTTGGCCGAAAGAGCGTTTAGCCATCGCGGCCGCAGCTTTCAACTTCCAATTGTACGGCATGTAAATGATCGAAATGTTAAATAATTAAGGCAAATGGTTAAAAAAGAACAACAGCAAACAATTAAGCTAGTTTCTATGTGTAAATAGTTAGAAAAGGCCTTAGCGGACGCAGTCACAAGGAAAGAAGGGTACCGAAAACATCAGCCACAACCAAAATATACACGTACCAATAATATCCTACAGGTAATTTAACAATAAGCTGTTTAGGTTGCTCTTGTTATTTCGCTTTACATAAATAAATAATACATTGTTATCGCTATTTGAAAATCTTAATCTTGGACGCATCTTTAATTCATCACCTTGTTTCTTTGCGCGTTTCTACACTTGGCCGCGATGTATTTTGTTTTATGCTGGTCAGTGGTTTTCGCTTCTACTTCGTTGTCGTCTGCCGCGTCACATTTACTCCCTTCTTCCTTTTTGTGTTTTCTTGGGTGTTTGTTTGCCGTTGTGTTCAACGTCTTTGAATTCATTTGGTCAAAAATAATTAAGACGTTGTGGACAGCGCGCGCTATAACCATCCCAAAATTAAAACTGCACGGTAACTATATGAACAAAAAAAATTTAAAAACGACTAAATAAGGAAACGAACGTCTTTAGATTGTGAGACATCTGACGTACCACGATAGTGCGGATGCGGAAAAACGGACACCGATAAGGAGCACTTTGGCTTGCATTAATTTTCCTCAGCAACAAGATGCGATTTCTGTTTGCTTTAAACGTTTTAACATGAACGTGTTCTCACCTTGATGTTTTCTTAAGACTTTAAGACACCAAATCAACGGACAATTGACGTTCACAGCAAATCGGGGTCAATTTTGAAGCACCTTCATATTTCCATAAATTGAACATTTGCTCATTGTAGCTGTTGTTTCACTTGCAAACTGCACATTGTCTTGGACTGACCTGCATGCTAATCGGCATCCAGCTCATTAGAATTTCGGCTGGCATAAGACGGCATTGTTTCCCTTTATATGATTTGGTATAATGTTCTCGGTGCGTTGGCATAATTACGCATTAAAAATCACATCTAATTGTTAATTGTTGGCGGGTTTCTTAGGCAGCACCGTCTTGCCACATTGCGTGAGGATAGGCACCAGTCGCCATTATGGCTTTATTAACAGTATCTTAATGATGAACCATCAAATATATGCATATGCATGCTGATGACTTACATTCGGGAACCAGTTGGATTGTTCCAACCGCACTTTAATTGGGAATTGTCCTTTTGTCCGTATGCCCAGTTGGGTCGCTTCCAACATTAATGAACAGTTGGATTTGGGCCATTGTTTCAACTTATGAAATTAGCAACCTGAACTCGTCTTATGGACAACAGTTTTACTAAATTCTCTTACGAATTTTTCGCCCAGAATGTAATCTCAGTTCACTTGTACCCTCCAGCCACCAAGGTACTCGCTAACCATCTGATAAGAATTGATGTTCGTTGAGTGGCTATATCACCGCTTTTGGTAATGTGTCCTCATTCTTATAATAGCCGACATTTGTGGTGGTTGCTGTGGTATTTATTTTTTATTTAGTAATACCCCAGACTACTAAGCTCTAAGACACTGCACAGATATCTTGTTCTGTGGCTGCAATCGTCATCTTGGCTCTTACATTTTCGCATTAAAGGCGCATTTACGAAAAAAAAAAATAACTAAAAGATCCACCAAAGATCGTCTCCAATTATTTCTTGCTACGCCATTGCTATCGTTTGTAATAATCTTCATTTTAAAAGTAGTAAGTTTTTTAGTTTGTTTGTTCTTTACACACTCGGTCGGTTGGTTTTCTGTTGTTACCTGTTTATTTTATTTTTTTTTTTTTTTGGGATAAATCTGCAGCTAAAGATTTATGGACAGCTCTTTAAATGTTGCAATTATCACCGAGCTGCGAGCTTACGGTGTTAGTTGTTGCGGTCATTTTAAAGTAATTAATTAAACGAATTCCGCTGAAATAGCTGCGTCTTGTTGTTTTTTTTTTTTTTAATTCTCATTATTCAACTTGAGGTGGGATTAATTTGAATTTGAATTAACCACTTTTTGGCAAGGTCTTAATGTTTCAAATACAAAGACATTTTAATATTCCCAATTTGAACTTAAAGATATAATTCTAACAAATATAAAACATTGACACAATAAAAAAATAAATCCTATCAAAAGATCAATTTTCAAGATCAAGGATTTTTTGGCAATTTCACTGTTGAACTATATTAATTTATTTTCTTAGCTCATATACACACATTGCAGTATACAAAATATCGAGCTGAATCTCCCTGCCGCGTGTTTTTAGTTTTTTACAAATATTAATAATGTTTTTAGTACTTAAAAAAATCAATTTATTGAACAAAGTAAAAAAAAATTGAAAAAACTATGTCTTACGTGCTCCTTTAAGAAGATCACATCTAAATTCAGAATTCTTTCAATAAGAATAGGTAAATGACCAAAACCACCATAAATCCAACATTTGATGTGAAAATTTTGATCAATACATCGTTACAACAACAAAAAACGAGACACAAAACTGCCAAGCACTCCAATAAGAAATTCCCATAAGACTGAGCGCGCTGAGAAATGTCCAATTCATTGATTACACTCGTTTCGCGTATAAATAATTAAATGTATATATATATATCTATATATACACGTTTTTTGTTTGTCGCCTCTTGCAGCGAACAGTAGCAATTAAAACTAAAGGTGAGAAAACGATCAATTGATTTCGAAACGCGTCTGCAAAACGGTGGCATATATAGAAGGATAAACAAAGTGGAAAAATCGCGCGCATACACCGCCAATAAGCAGGCTAAATGAGGCGCGCGAGTGCAAAAAAATCGCGAGCAAAACAAAGGAGCGCGCGCACACATTTCGTTTAAATGTGTCGCTACCTACCCGCGCTCCTCCCACCCCCTCCCCATTTGAGACACGCTGGCTGGCTGGGGTAGGTGCAGAGACCGCTCTAACCCCACATATCATGTACATATATGGTACACACATCGAAGTTGTAAGAAGCTGCAGTAGCGCAACACACCGACCAACCATCTCCGCCCATATCTAAGGGCAATGTTGAAGATGTGTTACGCTGTTCATCCGACACATAAAATGACACAAGATGCAGAAGAATCCAAGTGCCACTGCAAGGAAACAGCGAGAACAACAGAAGAAGAAAAAAGAAAGAAAGAAAGAAAGAAAGAAAGAAGATGAAAAACAGACGAGGCATCTTAAGAGGGTAAACAGCGTCGCACTGCTTTCTTATCGCTGAAGGAGTCTTGTGTTGGCGCGACATTCACTTCGACTATATGCATTTATGCAACTGCATTTTGTCCATGGAATGGCGTTGTTGTTGCAGCTACGGCACTGCCACGCCGTGGAACTGTTCCGTTAACTCACATGACCATATGTGCTCACATAACAATAATAAATACAAACGCTGCAGTCGCGTCGCATCTGGCATGTAATCGCGAGCTCATAATCGCTAAAAGCACTGTGCCTGAGTAGGTACATATGTGGAATTTTCGCGCATGAACCGCCAACTGGTTAGGTGAAAGGATATACCCACCGTATTTAGCATCTGTGGAATTTCAATAAGCTACCTGATTCGGTGCTGATTGGGCATCCAGGATGCGCTCTCCTTTTGGGAATGGATTTATTTAGGTGCAAACAAATTACTGAAGAATGCAACGAGGTTTGGGGTGGGCCCGACAAGGAGTGGGAATATTACTTTAAGTATGTTTGTTCAAGATCGCAGAATTTCGAGTTGGTTCGAATTGGGTTCATAAATGTAATTTATTTCCTAGGGTGTTGTCTTAACGAAAAAGACTATGGCAATTCAAGGTCATTGAAATTAATATAAGATGCCAATTTCTTAAGAAAATGCACCGTGACACACACAAATGGTAAATGACACCGAGCAGGTGCTTTAAAAGCGAATAAAGTAAAAAACTTTGCCACTTATATGCATCAATGGCACGCGCTCCAAATTCACTTGCTCCGAAGACGCTCATCTTTCTTGGACTCAGCTCTATCACTCCGCCGGTGGTTAATTGCATTTGATTGCAATATGTAAATGATTAATTATAATGCAACATACCGGCAGTGACAGTTTTCGGCGGCCGCCACTGCAAGCCAACAAGCAAATAAATATAATTATTTGCTCAATTATAATGACACATTTCTGAGGCGGCCGATATTCCTTAGCGCTTGTATAGATTGTAGATGCACATAAAAACAATTATAATGAATAATAATTGTTGCTAACATGTTGTTGTATTTTGCATTTCCGTTGTCAGTTGTGCATTTGTCTTCGGCGTCTCGTTCGGCGTTTGTTTTGCTTGCTTGATCGAGCTCGTAGGTTGTATATATCAGATGCAGGTGATCGCGCGCGCGCGAGACAGCCTCGTTCGTCTTGACACGTCTTGTGGCTGTGTGTCAGCTGAGGACGTCTTTAAAGAATCACTCTAATTTATGGATATGTTACATAATTACTGGCCTGTCCACCGGGGTAAATGCATGCATGCAGAATAAGATGTAGAATTCGCCACATGTTATTGATTCTCCAACCAGCAACATTGTTTTTTTCCATATAAATTAACAATTTTTCTGAATTCAAAAAGTAGTCATTTATTCATTAATTGCTATGGGAAAATTGTTATTAATTACATTGAAATAATTAACGGATTTAGAGTGAAAATGTGCAGCGCCGCGCTGCAACACGCCACATGACAGCCGCAATTAATAATTTCCATCCCCACGAAGTTCACCCTCCACCCTTGACTATTACACATCAAATCAATCAGCTGACATGTCCGTTTTGTAATGGACTGGATGGTTGATGCTCGCTTAATCAAAATGCTTAATGCACCGAACTGCAGCACAAGCCGCATCGCCGGATATGTATATTGTATACACATATGGAACATATGCTGCTGTGAAAATGGTATTCGAAAGGGCAGCCCAGGCGCAATATGCTTCGTGGATTCATGGTGGTATTGTTATGTTACATGAAAATTCAAATACTTTCAATTTCTTAGTTGTCTCCCACGCGACTATCTTATCTCAGCAATTGCCGGACAATAAATCAGCTTACTTCAATCAGAATAAAGGATTTAATCTCTTAAGCTGGCTGGACAACTCGTTCGCATTTAATTAGCGAAACACGTGTCGACTTAATAAACGAAATATTTTGATTTTTTCCGAAATTGTCTTTTCTAGAAAACATCCTTTTATGTAGAGATAGGAATAAATTCTGATGATTTAAAATACATTAACAAATTAATCACTTATGTTTTCTTCTCATTTACACAATTGAAATTTATTGTTCAAGACTGTAGCGTTTTGTGCGGTCTGAATTTCCCAAATTTTTACTATCAAATGTCAAAGGATGATAGCTCATTTCTTTATATTTGACAGTCTTTTTATTTTCTTATTTCATTCAATTTGCCAAGATTAAATTTATTTTAAGATTAAGATTTGTTACCAATATTTGATGTGAGAAAAATTTGAATATTTACTATTCCTACAAATAAATTATAAATCTTAAATATTATACAAGTAAAAACATTATTTGTCTTAAAAGGATAAAAAACTGAAATGGCTGATTTTGGTACTTTTGAACTCAATTTTACAAATCAACTAATAATCAATAAATTATTACAATTTAGCACATTTTGGAAAGCTCAACTAATAATCTGGCCCATACGTGGATTACATTTTATTTATTTCTCGTAGTTATTAATATAATAAAATAGTTTAACTACAGGGTCCAATGTCTTTAGGCTTTTTCCTTTTTATTGTAAGTCAAGCAATAAAATGCAGTGTAAATTTATTTACATATTTATGTTATTGCATATTTACCAATTGCAAAGACGGAACTTATTTAGAATCGTCTTAACTGTTTTTTTTAATTAATCTTAAAGTACCTTAATGACAAAATTCATACTTAGCACAAAAACTGTGTGTTGATTTATCACTTTTTTTAAATAAATTAAAAAAAAAACATTTATCATTGAAGAATGAAAACAGAAAACTAAAAAATTTAAGACCTTATAAGACATTTTCATTTCTTTTTAAATACTTCAACAAAGAGTAAATGAAATTTAAAAGTTCAGCTCAACCCTGCCACTTTCTGCCACTTGAGAGTTGAGACCCATAAAAATTGGGAGATAAAAAATTAAAAATATGACCCAAAAACTAGTTTTCTAGGTCAAAGATTCTTCTAAATTTCTGTAATAAATAGTATTTAGTCACACAAAATTAATTCGGTATTATAAAATCATTTAGACCCGTAAAACGTCTAAAACTGGCCCATGGCCGACTCTATACGCACTGGCGGACACAAAACAGTGACTCTGGACGAATCCAAAAGCGTCTCCTCAGCCATATCAGCAGGACAGCCAACGATCCAGCCCCCATTAAGAATTCAGCGGAGCGCCATAAGCGAGTATGTGAGTACGAATATATAATATATCAAAAAATTGCGTGCCAAACAACTATTTCATATTTAATGTAACCATTTAAAAAAAAAAGTACAATTTTCTGTATAACGATATTATGTGGTCACTGGTCGCTGGTGTGTGTGAGCCCTGTACTTTTCTATATGCAAAAAAGAAAAACAAAAAAAAAGAATTTCTCGCGAGCTTGTGTGTACATTTGCGAGAAAATGGAAAAATGATGTTCCGCGAGTGTAATGTATCGTACTCGTATGTACACCATTTGTGCATTGTGGAAAACAGGTGAAAATGAAGCCAGTGCCATTAGAGGCGCATGGAAGTGGCGGAGTGGCAAAGCAAACATAAACAAAAACAAAAACCAAAGTGCCTACAATGAAAATTTATAGTTTTAAATAATCAGAGCGAATAATATAAACAATTAATACGCTGTTACATATGCGAATATCCATATCCATATATGTAGTTTCTATATGGCAGTGTTTCTCGTTTAATTTTTCTGATAGCCACCTGCCATGAAATGTGCATTTTATGTTTTTATTGATTGGTCTGTCGATTTGCTGTTGGTTTATGCTGTAGCAACAACAACAATGTGGGAAGAAAACGAGTCAAGAACATCTTAAAGTTATGCGAATTGAGGCATATTCGAACAAATCATCATTTTCTTTTTCACATTATGCTCGTCTCACCTGGGTGACTTATTACATCTTGCAATTGTTCTCAGAATTTATCTTAACAATCTGTGGATCTATACTTTTCAACCAAAAAATGTTTTCCTGAAAAACCGTGTTGAATTTGAAAGTGATACAATACTGCTAAGATCATCGAATTTATACTTTGAAATGATAACACTTTCCCCCCGACTGTCTTTACATTGAAATTATGACATAAAACCAACATATTTTAATAATTTAATTTAAATATTTCGAAGAAGAAGAAGAAAAATGTTCACCATTTACCAAAAACCACGTCAAACATGAATTGGATGCACCCAAATCATAAAATCATTGTTACTCCAACATTAATTGCTGCGTTATTAAAAGTAATTTATGACACCGCCATCTGTTTAATGAACATCATTACTTAGCCGGCCCAAAACAGGGGTCTAATTATTAGTCGAAACTAAAAAAAAAAAATGTTATGTCTGTACGGAACGAACTAAAGAAATGCGATGCATTCTCCCTCGCTCCCAGCCAAAAACTCGTATGTAGAAACCACCCCTAGCTCTGATCTAACACACACATTCGAGGTGGCGAGTGGGGACCACCTCGCCACGAATAGCGGCAGATATGTAGAATAAATTTGTGTGTCAAGATTTCACATATTGAGATCACAAGATAAGCATGCGAAAATTCCACAAAAGATGTGGTTGACAGTATATACGCACATGGGACATATTCATATATCGCGTAAATGACATGTAGCCAGGCCCACCAGCCCTCAAATGGCGTGCGCTAGACCTTCACCAACATTTCATAATAGTAATTAAACACAGCTTAAGCGCTTTCTTCGCCGCGGATTTACCGCACATTTCTTTGCATGAACATCCATGCATTCTCGTCACTTTTACCTTAATGCCAGCCTCAACCCCGCGGCCAACCCCGCACACGTTTTGAGTGGCAGGCCGCGCTGTTCGCCTGGAATTTCCCACAAACGGCGAATTTTTCATATTTTTTTTTGGGTAATGGAGAGGAAGAGGTGGGGGTGGAATGGGGTGGCTGAGGACCAAATTAAAACAGCCAAACCAGAAAATCCGTGCCTATATGAGCTTACTACCCGCACATTCTTCGCTCGTACGTTTGTTTTCTGTGGCAAATGGAAAATGTAAATTATGCATGTTTGTAATAAAGAAAATATATTGCTGTCATTTTGACATAATTTTTCTTGCGTTTCCACTTAGAAAATGAATTAAGTTATTAAAATTTACCATCCGTGTAGGCTTTGTGGGTACGAATAAAGAGATATGGAGCCAGTGAGGGACGAAGCGAGTAAGACGGGCGACGACTTTGTTAAGATGGTTTACGCGCGCGCTTAGCGCACTCACTCCACATATGTTGTGGAGCCGTCTGTTTAGCAAACCATATTTCATAAGATTATATGTTTTAGATTTATATGTGGAGATTTGTTAAAGGCGCAGCCACACAATGTGGCGAATTGTAATCCCGGACGGATCTTTTACAACTCTATGAGCATTTAATTTTCACGGTGACTTCTTTTATGTTACTTATAGTTGGCACGTATTTTTTCATTCTATTAGTTCTTATTTGATTGGAGTTTTTAATCACATTAAAAATCCTTTAGTCTTAGGAGTTTACTGTTAAAATGTATGAAGGTCAAGATATCTTTACTTTTCACTGCTGAATTCAATTGAATTTTCCACCGAATTTTCGGTATTTTAGAAAAAATGGCTTTTAGACTCTGAAAGTGTGAAATACAGTTTTTCTTTCACCCCTTTCATTCTTTCATCCCTTAAGAAATATATCTTTGAAACAAAGAACCTTTTTTGCGTAATTAGTAACTATTTAGGATTAGACATTAATTTAAATATAATTAAAGTATTTCAAGGACATATCACTTAAAAGAAAAAAAAGAAGCATAAATTCGATCTTTGACGCTAAAAACAAACATTAAACGTACTTAATTGTCGTCCTTCAGCATCGAATTACAGTTTACTGCGAAAACACTTATTCAGCTGATTTGTTTAAGCGATAATCTGAAAGCATTGAAGCGAAAAGAGCGCCAATCAATTACAAAGCGCCGATCCTTATCTGGACTACTTAGCGACCATCGAATTGATGACTCTGCAAATCCCATAAATACTTGTAACGTTTTAATATTTCGTTAATCATAAACACGCTGGCACGACATAGCCCTTCCCAAATGCGGCCGGGTGTGAGTGTCATTGCGAGTGTCTGGATTGGAAGCGGATATTTTATCTGGCCTGGCCTGGCACCCCATCCAGCCGGATCATATTTTGTGTTCACATTTCAGCGCGTCTCGGACGCACAAATGCTGCGCCGCTCCATCTGCGCATGCACAAAACCAGCGCAGCGCACTTAACAAACGCGAGCTGCGTACGAAATTCGCAACGACAAAAAAAAAGGGAAACAAAACACAGAAAAGAGGGAATAAATAGTTACCTTATCCCTCTGTGTGATATTCTTAATTAATAAATTAACTGACGATATATTTTATGACCTCTCACACAAGTTTTTTGTTAGCGACTGGCGTTGTAACTTTACGCGGCGTTGTGTAACTGACAGACGTGTGCAGCGTAAGCGGTGCATTTGTGTGCGACGGCGCGCCATATAATTTACAGGAACGGCCAAAAAAAAAAAAACAAAAAAAAAAAAAACAAACAAACAAACAGCGTACGAACAAAGTGCAAAATTTGTGCCCACAACTAAATAACAGCGAAAGCTCTTTGCGGATATTTGGTGTACGAACGTATGGGAAGCGCGAGTCCGCGCGAGCTGCCGCTGCTGCGGACGGAGCTGAGACGCGCTCCAGTGTGGCGTTGTCTGGCCGCGGAGATTCTTTCTATATTGGCACATGGCTGCATATTTGTCGGGCAACATGTAGATATGGCGGTACGTACATGAGAAATGGACACATTATAGCAGCAGGGATTCACATTTCAACAAGACTGCAGAATTGGCTGTGGGGTTTTCTTCCGCCACAACTCACCATTTTCCCATTTTGTGTTGCATTTCTGTGCACAAACTTTTTAGTTTTTTTTTTTATGTGCATTTCTGTTCTATACGCTCATATACGAGGATAAAATGTAAATTGTGAAGAATTAAGCGCTTCCAGCTATAATTTCCATCACTCTCTGCCCCAAGTTAAGTCGTTTGTGAATTGAACAAAACTCAGCATAGTTGGACTTTTAGATCCCTATAAGGAGTTATCCGGAGACTTTGTTTCAGAAATATTATATTTATAATAATTTGGGAGAATATAAAATATTCTAAAGTCATTTAAGATGAATAAATTATTCTTACTTTTATTAGATGTTTAAAGAGCTTTCATAAATTGAAAAAAAAAAACTTTCAAAAGCATAATTGTTCTCTTAACAGAGGTAAAACAATAAGAAAATATTCCTTCTGAGACTCAGAAGTTCTGACCTTAAACCAAAATACGTACAGACTCGTTAAAAAACAATCAGGACTAGAAACGATGTTTTTATAATAACATCAACGAATATGACATCTTTGTGACAACTTAATTATCACTGTTAGGTGATGCAAAACAAAATGATTTTAAGACCCCAACACAAGATTCTTCAATGAAAACAATGAAAACATGCAAAGGATTTGTAAACACACGTTCAAACGCTTTATGTTTTATTGATAATTTTTTATGTCAAAAATCTGGTTTTAACGTGTAAAAAGTATAAACATTGACGACAAAGTTAAGTAACGTACCACATTCAATTGAAAATCAATTATGCACCGAGATAGCTCAAGGTCCCAATTTCCAAAGACAATATTTCATATTTTTGTTTAAAGTTAAATTTTAAAATGAAATTAACAATTGTTTCAGATAAAACAACAGAAGTGCTAATACATCCATATTTCTTTATAAGCATCCTTTCTTAACTTAAAGTCACGGAATTCATCGCAAAACTAATGGTTGTAAGGAGAATTCTGTCAAAAAATAATTTTTAAACAGATCCTTTTTTCATATTAAAGGAATTTTATTTGATCTAAACATGTTAAAGAAATTTTATTTGTTCTTAACATGTTAAAGGAATTTTAGTTGATCTTAACATGTTTAGCAAACTTTTTGAGACCTTAGATAACTAATAACCGATTTAAGATTATCATTCAAATGATAAAAAAAAGGCCTTGAAGTAGAAAAATTATACATTAAGAGGCCCCTTGGAAAGATTTTATTTGTGTCAATGACATTGAAAAGTGTTGGGGTCAGGGGTCTCAAAGCAAAAACATTTTAAAAAAATGATACGGTTCGTATGTACATAAACTTGAAGCAAAGACCAGTTACAATGATTTTTTTTTTTTCGTTTTCGAGAACAAAATGTGTGAACGAGGTCTCAACTCTCCCAACAATGATTGCAATTACAAAAATATGTGAGCCATAAGTGGTCACCGTGGCGGCCCAAGTCGATGGTCGATGCAGCGCTCGTTTGCTCATACAAATTCTGCTTGTCAATCACACGATGCGGCGCATTTGAATAAGTTTTGTGTTGTATTTCTGTTTGTGTTCCTCGTCTACAGCGCAACGTCGAACAGAGCAATTTTCTTCAATAAGCGCGTATAACTGCTTGCGACTTGTAAGTTGTACGACGCGACGTGGTCCCATATGCAGTGCGGCAAGGCAGAAGGCCGATTCTGATGATTATTTACGGACAATTCACAATACTCATTGAAATTACCTGCTCCCATGCGAAAGACGTACGGCACAGGTGAGGGCAGGGACAGGGGCCCCCATGATTATTAATAAAATGTTATTATTCCATCATTTATGATTGGCGTTTAGTTGGATGTAATGGGAGTGTGTGGAAAATGGAAATGAGTTGCATAAGATTAAGGTGAATTTGATTGCGAAATAATATAAGAAAACAGAAATTGCATATAATTTGATTGTATAAAATAGTTTGACCTATGTCGTTGTATTCTTTGTTTAGATTTGGTTTCAAAAAAAAATTATCTTATCACAACATAGATTTTTTTTTGATTATATTGTACATACATATGTACATGGAAATGGAATGTTGGTTGAATTGATGAAAAATAAACGGTTGAAAAACTGATAAACGCAATTGAAAAAATTGATTTTTGAGAATAACGACCTTAAAAAATATTTGAAGAAAATAATAAAAATACAAATTTTTAGCAAATGGACAAAATGTGCTTAAGTTTAGTCAAGCCATTTAGGAGATTTGGACATTTTTCCTCGACCACTTTCTGGGAGCTAAGATGTGCCAAATCGTATTTCCTAATTATTCGAATTTTTTAACTTGTCTTAAAGAAAACTTTATCTGCGTTTTATTTAAATTAATAAAATCCAGCGACAGAAGTTTGATTCCATTGAATTGGATGGATTTGGCGAGGTAAGTACCTTGGATCTTATGTATGAGCATTACATTTTTGCAATCATAAATATGTAAAATATGTAATTCTAGTCTAAAATAAAACGACCTTGATTTTAGTTTCTACTGGTGAATTTGATTCGAATTGTATTTCAATGGTTTCTCTAGAATTTAGTCGAGTACCGTTAGATGGCTCAAGGTTGAAGCGACCACAAAACGTAATTGCTTGTTTGCACATTTTTCTCTCTTTTGTTTGCCAATTTGTGTGGAATTTTTTTTATAGGAAATATTGTTGGTTATAAATAGTACATGAAAATTCAAGTAAACTAATTTGTTTAACGAGTGATGAGTATAACAAACAAACAAATATTTTTACTTTTTATAGGAAAAACAATTTTGATTGTTGTGTACCGTTAGAAGGCACAAGTTTGCAGACAGTCGAGCATGAAATTCGCCACAATCAATTTCTGAAATATGTAAAACATTTAGTAATTTGTCGCCGTTCGTCGGTCGTGCTGGTGTGTCTTGTCCGTGAATTTCAATAATGAAATCTATTGAATCTGGTTGGTCGTCGCTGCCCAGGATAAGGGCTAATTTTTGCAGTGTCCTGGTTAGTACGAATAGTTTAGTGGAGTTTCGGTGGGCCAGTTTTGCGATCCTTAAAAACCGATCCCCACCCGTCCGTGGGTCGTTGTGTGCGTGCTGCTTTGACAGTTTGTGCGTATTTTAAGTGAAAACGTCAAAATACCGATAACAAGATATTAGAAATTGTGATTGGAAGTGAAATGTGCAATTGATTTTGTGGAAACTAGAAAAAAGAAAGAAAGGAAAAGGAATAAAAAGTGGTATGACACAATTGCACAATTTTCTCTCTTTTGTTTGTCGGTTTTTGTCGAACCAATTAATTTCGTTTTATATTTATTTTTATTCATCATAGCAAAAACAATATTTGGTCGTTGAGTACTGGTCTGTCAACTCTGTATTTATTTTTTATGTAAAAGATTCAACTACATAATGTCCTGACGCGTTTTTTGCTCATTAAAACTTGAGATGGCAATACTTCATTCTAATGTCTAGAGGATCTCAAATTTCAGTAATCACTTACTCATGCAAGATCTGGAAGAGAACTAATGCATTCTTAGGCAAACGTTACTTTATTCTAAGGATTTAAACATAATTTTGATAGTTCTTATGTATATCATATCTAAGAAGATTCATTGTAAGGAGTTGTAGAAGCGTCTAAGATGGGTTTGTTGGGTTGTAACATAGGTGATGAATGCGAGTGTTTAATTAAATTCAAAGAAGATAATTAGTGACACTTAATATAATCGACTTACAATTGCAAAAATTGTCTTTATGTGACAGGCAATAAACTATGAAGTAGAAGAACTCGCATTGAAAACTAGTATGCCGACGCTTCAAAGCTTCAATGTCCATCAGAGTGAAGTTGCAAAGTGAGACAACAGCATGTCTCATGTCAACGTGTGTAGTCGTCATTACTCTTCTGGTCAGTGCGTCCAATAAAACAATCCAATGCACCTTGATTTATGTGCATTATGCACATGGAGGTGTGTCCTAATCGTGTTCTTCTGCATTCAATCTGGAAGCGGCGCACAATTACTGGTGCAATATGACAATTGCAGGACGTGAAAATGCAGTTTTTGAGGTTGAGATTTTACAACAACAAAAAAATGTCTCCAAAACAATTGTTCACTAAAACACAACAAAAATCGTATTGGAATCTCTTAAGGTACCGCCCACAATGTGTTGGCATCTGCCGTCTCTTTCTACTGCCCGGCCAGCTCCATCGGTGTGTCGGGTCGTCTCACGCTGACGCCGTCTCAGTGTTATCAACAGTCAGCCACTCGGCACACACTGAAGCGACAGCGCGACGGCAGCTCTCACCAACGACGCGACGCGACGCCACACAAGACCGCTGGCTCACATGTGTGCGTTGTTACTCCTGTGGTTTGCACCTTCCCGACTGGTAAGAACTGAGATAGCTGGCTGGCCTGGCGGTATCGACGTCGCAGTACACTCGCTGAACGGCACGCGGCGCGGATACTGGATACGCCCGTGTTTTGTTGTGTGCACATCGCCGTCTACATATCAGCCAATGCTGTGGTGTGGCACACAATTCGGTGCTACACATTTCGCTGGAGCCATTCCTCAGTTCGAAACATATTCTCATTGAGGGTGCACAGCCAAAACGAAAATACACACGAAAACAACAAACAAAAAAAAAACAAGATAAAACCAAACAAAAAAAAACAACAACAAAAGGTGCCGTGCAAATTTATCTCTCACCTTCAGTTTCCGCTGGAAATTTTTCTAGATTTTCGTCGTTCGTCGGTCGTGCTTGTGTGTCTTGTTGTCCGCGAATTTAAATTGTGAAATCTAGTGAATCTGGTCGGTCGGTCGCCCAGGGTTGTCGAGTTGTCGGGTATTTTAGCAACGGTGGATTTCCAGCACGTGTCCGCGTGATTAGTACGGAACAGTTTGGTGGGCATTCGGTGGGCCAATTTCGTGATCCTTGAAAGCCGGCCGTTCCTGGGTCGTTGCGTGCGTGCTGTTTTGACAGTTTGAGCGGATTTCGAGTGAAAAAACGTCAAAATACTGATAACAGAAAATAATTCAAAAATTGTGATTGTGAGACCCCTGGGAAATGTGCAATTGATTTATTTGGTGGAAACGAGCAAAATAAAAAAGAAGAGAAGAATAAAAAAACCAACAACAATAAACAGCTCCTTGAATAAAAAGTGTCCTGAAAGTGGCTCATGCAAGTGCGAGATTCCGTTGGGATTTTCGTGTGGTTCTAATGTGATAAGTGACGCTGCTGTTGGTTTTAAGTGACTGACTGAATCCTATTTGTCGTACTGGAATTATGTTTCGCAAGAAAACAACAAAATCTCATCGCTAACCCGTCGGCCAATAAGGCTCATCACAAGTAAATTGCAACACTCAAGCAAAGATTCCATTTCTCTTCGTTATATTCGCCTTACCACCTACCCGAAATTGTTTAAGACGTAATTTCAGCTGTTTAACACAATCACAATGAACTGTTAAATCTCTAAAGTTGTCAATCACAAATTTATTCATACTTTTGTGTGGATCGTTAACAACAGGATCGCGTGTCCTTTGCAGGATTGCAAGTACTTTAAATTCTCAATCGCGTTTCGCTGTAATACTCTGTTGTTCTTATATGGCTGCAAATCGTCTTTTGATTGTCATGTGGTTAAATGACATGCAATAATTTATAACATTTGCTGATGTCAAATATATAGCTCCACTATTAACTTTTCTAAAATTTCTTACATGAAAGGCCATCGTTAATGTTTCAATATTCTTATAGAATCCTTTCAACATTTTTCACATTCATTATACAAGCATTGTCTACAAGACATTACTGAAGATTTGTGTCTCAGTCACAATGTATCCCTATTCAGATTTGATTCGACATTTTTTTAGTGGAAAATAATACAAACAAAGAAGCAGAATGTTAGTAAATTTATTAAAGTTTTAGTTTATAATAAGATTTCAATGACAATCAAATTATTTTAAAGTTCTAATGTGATTCTGTCAAAATGCAGCAATTTCTAGAATTTGACCACAGCAATAAGAATAAAAATTCAATTATTTGATTATTATTATTGAATTTGGGAATAAACACATTTTTGTTATTTAAAACAGCGAAACTCGTTTGTTGTTGGTGGTTGAGAAAAAAGCCTTCCCACCAAACGATAAGTCGCTTGCGGTCAAATTAAAGAAATTTCCCAGTGTTTATGTAAGAAATAAACAAAATATTCAGCCAAAAACAAATTAACTATAAAGTTATTTGTTTCTGATTTAAATTAAACAGCGTCGAGCGAAGAGAAATAAAATTGATTCATTTACATTACACTCGATATATCGAAATTTATGAATGGGCGAATGTATCGAGGAAAAATAAACTGATAATGTACTCACATCAAGAAAAAATGTGGAAAATGAAAAAGAAAAATGTAATTTTAATGTTTTCGTATTCGTTGGAAGTTATTTAGTTGCGCGTCTCATAAATCGCAATTAAATGTGTGTGGGTAATTAAAGTAAAAAAATAAAAAATACACGGACTCGAAGGAGTTGATGGCTGACTTTTTTTTTTTTGAAACTTATAAGGTCATGAGCTGTAAGAGATGGGCTTTCCTTGACCTAAACAAAAAACTTTACAAAACAAAAAAATTGATTTTTGGACCTTATAAAAACATTTTTTTGTCATATATTTTAAGACCCCTTGTTGATTTACATAATTATAAAACTTAAACTGACAACGAAATGGTTTAAAAAATGTTGCATTTTGTTTTTTGGACCCTTAAATTCTATTTCATGACATGAAACTCCCTGTTCCGTTTGGTTTTTGTACCTTAATGTTGGTATTTGAAAATAATTATTAATAAAATTTTTTATTTAATCTAAGTTGAAGATAAAGGAACGCATAAAATCAGCCAAAGATGCTGTAGCGAGAACATGTTAAAGTGACAACAACCAAAATGAAAGTGAAAAGATAAGAGATAAAAAGTTCAAAAGTTCAACCAAAAGTATTTTAAAATAAAAAGCAAAGTGCATTGCAAAAATTACAAGAAAACCTTGAACGGCTGTTTTAACCACCCGACGGCATTTCGTTGCAATTACAGTTGAGTGCATCAAGTGAACGAACAGAGACGACAGCCAGTGCAGTGGTTTGGTGAGGCTGGCTGCACGAAACCACCGGAATCGGCTCCCAACTAGCATCGAACTATAGACACGGTGGCAGCAACGCATTCCTCCAGCCTACAGACCGGTACTCAATGTACGAGCACGGGTGAGCCAGCGCAGACAATCGCCGGTGCTAGCCGCCATCCCAGTGTCCAAATCGGCCAAGACGACACTGCCAGCAGCCTCAGCACCACTAGCAGCAGCAGCAGCAGCAGCGGCATCGGCAGTGTCCTACAGCCGCCGTTTTATCCCGGTGGCAGCCACTACAGTCAGAACACTAGCACCAGCCACCAGACCAGTCCGCCGTTGTTGAACCACAGCCGCCTCGTCGGCAACACCGGCAATAGTTGTGACAGTGGCATCAGTGTGTCGAACTACAGTGAGGTGGTGTGTGGTGGTGGTGGTGGTGGTGGTCTCCTCAAGTGCAGTGCACCAGAGATCAACGGTTACCGTGGACAAGAAGTGACGAGCAGTGCCTTAGCTATGAGCCAGCTGGGGACTGTCTATGCTACCAAACGGAGGCGAAGAAACGGCAAGAGGTGAGTCTCCTTAAAACTTAGCGCCTAATTCGATCAATCGAAAGAAATGTTCCTTTTGTATTGTGTATTCAAATTTCAATGGTTGGTGGCGAATGCTCTTTGTCGGCGCATCCAGTCGCGCTATTCCCTATATAAACATTTCTTACGGCAATCACTTTTATAGCTTAATCTTTATGCTGCACGCTCGTTCTGCAGCATTTGATCGTCTTCAGACACTATAAAACCCATCATCATGGGGATTTATTTGTTTATAACTATATGCACAAAGCGAGCATGTTCTTGGAAGTGAACGCCGTTTTGCGCTGAATTGTTCTGCCCACTTAACACAGTCTTGCGATTTTATTATCTCACTCATTTGGCGATAAATTCTACATATTGTTCAATATATCCTAAAGGAATTTCAAAACTCCTAAATACCCTTAGAAAGTAACACAAGACATTTTTTTTCGCCTTAACATTCGAAGTCATAAACGTTTTCTCTCACAAACGCTTCTAATTGACAGGCGATTCCTTTCGCCTGCACTCGGTTTTACGCTTCATTACAACATGCAATTAAAATAATTATCAATAGAGATCTGTAATTGAAGACACAGAAAAGGAATCCAAAGAATTGTATCCATACAATGGATCGTGTGCCGCCCACGAACTCGCTTCAGAACACTTACCGATCGGGCATGCTGAGAACCTTGCTTATTGTGGCTCTGAATGCAATACGAAATGTGTCAAAAATCTGTCAATCCGTCAGTCCGGTGTCTGTTCTCTCTCAGCTGCCATCTCTTTTACTCCTTAAGGCTAATTCCTAGTTGTATAACTTTACCTGTAAAATGATGTAACTGACACAGAATTATGACAGGATCAACTGTTAAAAAAGCCAAACTCCAACTCTGAATGGAGAATATAAAAAAAAACTACTCCATCAGGTCGCCAATTACATAAAGATGAAGACCGTTTGAACGTTCCACACCTCATCACTCATTAGTCATAATAGTTGACTGCATATGTGCCACACAACTCACAAGTGCCCATACGCTGATTGTTGTGATTGGCAGCGCGCCTAAACTGATCCATTATTATGTATTAGCCGAGAAATTCGTCTCACCAATGTAATATAATTATTGTCAGACAGTCACCGAATGAGCTCTAATGTGACACCATTGATTGATATTGATAACAATTGAAAAGATCATAAAAGTAGCATACGAACAAGCATAAAACATAAAAGCTGACTGACGAGCGCGATCTCAAACAAATACGCTCAGCGAAACCTCATAAAAGGTTGAGACCTCCCGCTGGCTGGCCAGACACTTGATATCGGTATCGGTTGGCTAGGAGCGCGGATCGATCTGTTTGGTCACATTCAGACAGTCGTATGCTGATATGCCGCTGCCCAAAACGTCTACCACCTAGGCTACAGCTAGATGATCAAAAACAATTTGGAGTACATCGCTATTGTATTGTACTCTGATGTCTATCAATTATTCACATGTGGAATAACAAATGTCGAAGACAATTGGATTTTCGGCGGGACAGCCGCGCCACGTCCGACGGTATGTGGATTATGTGCACGACATTTGGTGTGGGCGATTAGATAAGAAGGGTGAATATGGCTGGTTGGGAGGGGTTGGCTCAAACCAGTGACCTTAACAAAATGTGGCGGCACGGCAAGTGGGAAACTAAGGGAAAATCAATAAGTCCCGAATATCTTCAATTTTTAAGACGTTTTAATGTTAATGGATTAATAAAAGAATTCTGACTCAAATATATTCGTTTCGCTGATCCTTCAGCTGATCAAACGATTACAATAAGGTTACAGATGGTACCATGATTACTCAACGAAATCCTAAGAACAATGAAAACCGCGCTCTAGAAATGCCGCATCCATTTGGCGGAATATGTCATTGGTGAGTGAAAACTGTACAACACCGGCCAGGCCCTAATGATATGTGTACATATACGAATAGTCAAGGTGTACAGTCAAGGTGAAACAGATGGTGGCATAGGTGGCCGACATTGGGACGGTATGCGCGTTCGCCGGTGTCAGATGTAGATCGCCGTGCCACAAGTTATCTGATTGCGAGGGGCACATTAGCCGTATATTTATGCCCTTAGTTAGGGACTTGCAAGGAAGCATCAGCTTTAGAGAGTCCCCCCCAACTCTTCCAACTAGACAATTTCGTTGGATAAATGTGAAGTAGGCCATGCAAAACAGGCAAGGGATGTTTAATTGAATGGTTTCTGTTTTTGTTGTACCCTGATTGGCATCTACAGAATTTGTGTAATTGAATTCTTGAGTAGATAACCACATTTTCCTAAAGAACATCATTAAAGATTTAGCTTGGGTCAAGATACCACCATAAAAAAAAAAAACGAAGGCGGCTGTAAAATCACGTCAAGACCACAAATGAAGATGTTCGTTATCTTACTCAGGTGCATTGCAATGTGCATTTAATTAGAATGTCTTGTGGAGTTCGTCGAATGAATTACTACATACACCAACATAATCATCATCATTCAAACAGCAACTTAATCAATTTGCCAATCAATAATCGGCTGAAGAGGAGGAGAAGAAGAGTGGGGGGGGGGGACAACAACAACAACAACAATCCGCGGCCAAACACGCCGAAAAGAATCGCTTCACATAAAAATGCGCGCGATCGTTTCATTGATCATTAATCAAATAGAAATACGGAAAAACGGCCGGAGCTGTGATAATTGAAAACATTTTCTTGAATGACCAAATCAGCTGGGGAAGGGACCTGGCTGGAACAAATTGAGATATTTTCCGCGTGCTTTTCATCTGCATGTGTGCGCGTATAAATAAGCAACATTATAGGCAGTCGTGACTCGCGATTTCTCGCTGCATTTCGTCGAATGACTTTGTGCGTATATTTATATGCGTTTCATGCCCACTGGCAGTTTGGCGTTTTGGGCGCGAATTCATATTATACTGATCACCAGCCAATCTTCATTCTTCCAAATGTTGTCTTAAAACGGTACATTAGCCGGCCGCAAATTCCTTGGCTGCATCAAACAAACAAACAATCATGCCAACTAACAATTAAAACGCAACAATTGCCATTCGTTATCGCGGCCACGCTGCGCTTCCCGCCACCTGAACACGTTGCCACCGTTGTCAATAAAGGTTCCGGCGACAGGGGTTGCACAAATGCCTTGACTTTCCGCGAAATCGCGATGATTACAAAGTGAATGAATGCACATTCAAGGCTGGGTCGATTAATGGCAACTCCTTAGCTCTGCATTTGCACTTGCCAACCGATTACATCGAAGGTGCTAATTTGTGGACATTTGCCTGGCATCGATGCCAGAAGCTGTAAATCTTGAGGCATTCTCTTCTTCGCAGTCGTGTAATCTCTGCATTTTGCTGTATGATTTAAATGGTCGGCCAGATCACATTCGATATTCAATATTAGACACAAATCACTCAATCAGCGTGGAGTGAGTGACTGGGCTGCCACCAAAATTAATAGTTTGGTTAGCCATACCAAACGAATTATGACTTTATTGACACACAAAGACGCACGTAGTGACGCAATGTGTCTTGGAAACAAAGCGCAAGTCTTTGCCACGACGGGGTTGTCGTAAACAAAAGGTGCCACCTTTTCTGATATTTATGACACAATTATAGAAGAAACTATATAATCCACAAATACCTGAAAACGTTAATGAATTGAAATAAAACACAATAAAACAAAGCAACCTAGAATAAGAGCAAGTAGAAGTAGAAGTAGGAGAAGAAGAATAAGGAGCCTCTTCCGTTCTAACTGCGTCTAATTAGTGGAAGGGAAATAGGAAAGTGGCAGGAACGTTCTTATCTGCCACAATTCATCCCCCGTGTTCTCATAGAAACAAACAGGCTAAAGATGGTCTATGGGCTGTCATAAATAGTTGTGGCTTGAAGCTGGGCATTTCGGCCGTTGAGACACAGGGGACAGAGAGCTGTAAATCCACACAGTGCCAACCGCAGATCATCTGCCTGGGATAGGTCAAACCAATAATATAAGTGAAAAAAAACTGGAAATGGGATAATATAAAACGAAAGACGTTTAATGAAGCTTCTTCTCTGCAGCTCCTCAGCGCGCTGAAGAGGCGTTGAGTGCGCGTCCCTCCGCTGAATTTAACCCAATTAAAATCCACGGCGTTTGTCTTGAGAATTCGGCGCTTTCGGAGTCATCGATTTTTATAACCCGCACATCATCCAGCATAACATATACCTTAGAACACAGAATCATAAAGCATAAACAAGCGCGCCGCTTATGACGGTTCGTTGTTTCCAGTTTTGCTTGTAATTAATTTATTATCATCAGTTGGTTTATATTCTCAAGACGCTGCGCTTCGTCTCAAGGCACATTTATGTTGCGTTTTTAATACACAGCAATAACCGTATCAAATATGTTGGTATGGTTAAATCAATACACCGATGGGCCATAAATCAAAGCTATTACATGTGAAATCAATCACGGTACTCGCTATTATTTATTAACGCCTTTACAAAGTCGTAAATATCTTCCAATTCTAATTTAATTACAACTGTTTCAACTATAACTTAAAAGACCTAAACATCTTGGCAATCGTGGTTTTAGAAAGGAAATCATCCATTCAAATGGCTGTTAGCAGATCTTAAGATATTTAGACAATTTTATGAAGAAAAAAACATTCGAAATAAAGAGACAAAATTGAGGATTTGTCAAAAATAGCACTCTAATTAATAAATTCCATTATTTAATGACTGTTAGTGCCTTGAAGACGATAAATTCTTTTATAATTATAAAGTAATTAAAAGTAACAGTACATTTGATTGGAATGAGTAAACAATTCTGTGACACGACGCGTTTAAATTAATAATAATTGTAGCAATCGATCTTTAAGTTGTTTCTAAGCGTTATTTAGTGCAGGTATTTTACTGTCTTAAAGTCATTGATGTAATGAAGTGCGATTTGACCGCTATAATTACCACGTCAATGTAATTGATAGAGTCGCGTGTTTGTGTTGTGACAAATGGTAATTTTCCCCAGTTTAATGTTAATTTTTTACTTGCAGTAAGTTTTTTTTATGCAAAAAAAATTCCCATTAAAATCTTTAGAGGATTTAAACAAAATATTATTTTTTTTTAAATCATTTTCAAGCAAGGAAACATCATAAGAAAAGGCAAATGTTGAAGATGAAACCCAAGTCCCCTCGAAGAATAATCACGGTTCATAAATTTGTGACCAACAAGTCAGCAAAGCGTAAACAAAAAGGAAGACGTCTCAAAGAATGTAGCATATGACAAATTGCCGAATATTGTCTTGTAAATAGACTGAGAATGGGTTCGTCAACTGCCGTATTGAGGGCATAGCCCAAAGAGATACGGGCATTTACCCAAGTAGGGGTGCACTGATACTGGTAATTCGATGCGCAGCCAATAAGAGGTGGGTCGAGTGTGAAGCATTCTCCCCCAACATAGCCAGATTGGATGTGCCAGTGTTAGTAGCGGCATATGAGTGCGTATGTGAAGTAGTGACGCAATTGCAGTGTGAGTCGCACGATGCACCGCAATTGTGCGTTTTGGCACACATATCGTTTTTAGGTATCGGTCAATACGTTTTCGTGTCTTGCAGTAGCGTGCGCTGTTTTTTCTGCGTGTTCGCTGTGTTTGTACATACGAGTACAAACAAACTGTGTTATACACGAGGGCTTGCGGCAAAACGATTTACTCGAAATGTGTGCGTTTTAACATATGTGAGCGACTTAATAAGATTACAATTGACCTAACATGCGCTTCAGAGTATCAATATCATTGGGGGGTGGTAAAGTTTTATTAGTTTTCACCAAATTCGTATTAACTTTTTTGTGTGACGTCAAACTGACAAACATACCTCCACGTCATCGCACCAAACCGTCCCAGACAACAATGCTCCACTATGCAGTTGTAGCAAACAATGTGTTTGCTAAGCAACCCACCCAACGACAATCAACCACCCACACAGCCCACAGACCACAAAATACATTAATTATAAATATAAAACAAAATATTCAATATCAATTTAGTCACATTTTGAATTGTTTACAATATGCGCCGGCCGCGCACTAACCGCGCTGAATGTTTCACTAAAATGCACAAACAAATAGACAAGCTCCGACCGACCGTAATTACCGTATAAATAGAATGCTGGGCTCAGGTGAAAAGCGGGTGTGGGAGGTGGGCGGGTGGGTGTGTGGGGAGGGACAAAGGGTGGCACAACAAAATTACACGCTGATCGTCTATAAAAGTGCTCAGATTCTGTTGCAAATATAATGACTGTAAATGCGCCTCTAATTGAACTTCCTGCATTGAGGAAGTGGCGCGACGGTCGCTGGGTGGCGCGTGGTGGAATAGCGCGCAAGAGCCAGCCTTGGCTGGGAGAATTGATACAATGAAATTCCGCTGAAATGCATTTCCAATGTAATTTTGTAGGATTCATCTGTTTTATTTACTCGTGTACACGATTACATCAATTTTCTTTATATACAGACTGACGACTCATTTCATTCTTTTTTGACAAATTAGTTGTTTTTTTTTTCATTTATTTAATAATTTAAATTTAAATTCCTAAAAACAACTTGATTTTCTCGATGAATATTATTTGTAACCACCCTGTTGAATTTGTTCAACATTGTATTCATTCGATGTTGTTTGACGAGGCCACCCGTTTCAATGCCATGCCTTATTATATGTTGAATGATGTATCCCATAATTTACCGGGTACAACTATTACTTATGAGTTTTATGCGAAATCACTGTGACTGTCAGTTTATGTCGCTTATCATTTTATTCAGTCTAAAGTGATTCGCATTCTACCTTTTTCAAAATATGTATTTTTAATGTCGGTTTTAAAAAGATTTTTCATTGAAAAATGTGCATAAATTAAATGCAATCAATTTAAATGCTGACTTAAGACAGAAAGGCTTTTAAAAAGCACTAAATTCTCTTATTAGCGCCACAAAATCGTAGAATTTTCATTTGAGAAAATGTTGAAAACTAATGGAAAATTAAAGAAAACGTTAATTTGCAACGCTTATTATAAAATAAATTAGATGCAATCAGTTTATAAGCTCACTTATAGACAAAAAGGCTTTTAAAATGCACTAAATGCAGTTTTTAAGCGCTACAAAAATCGCTAAATGCGAACACAATAGCCAGCGACTAATTGCTATTCGCTTTGCAACAATTTGCAACCCTCTCGTTAAACAACCCCCCCAGCAGCGATTACTGATAACACATTCCGTGTACCTATTGACTGTTTGTTTGTTTTTGAAACAAATTTTCCACATATGCACAATAACATATTATGAAAAGGTAAATACACTTGGAAAACAAGAAAATTGCTTATTGTTTTTAGATTCCTTGGCACTGAATTTTGTCTAAACGCTATTAAAATACACACACACACAAACACACACACTTGCATTGAACAAACTTTGTGTAGCGGGGCCGCGATCCAACCTACATTACATGTTCGCGGGGGGGGGGGGAGGAAAGTGTGCGCTATTTAAAATAGTTAGAACAAACTCACCCCTCTCCAACTGCCACTCAACTGTCAGGCGAGGGACTTTTCAAATGCAATGATCACAAACATATACTTGTATATACATTACAATGTTTTTATAGATATAACAAAACAGACATTAATGTCAGTTAATCGCGCTGGCAATACGCGGCAAGGAGATAGGAGAGCCGCGCGCACCAAAAGCCGCCGCGCCGCGCCGCGTACCCTCGCTTACGAAAAAAGCGCGAACGAGCCGCGCGCCGCTGTCGAAGTGGAATCGGGATCAAAGTCCAGAGGTGAAGCTCATATATGCAAACAAAATCCACTTGCACATGCATTAAAGGGATGGAAAAGCAAATATATATAGAAAGTGTCGGCCGTCGTGGACGACGCACACCTTCGCCTTTTGTGCTGCACGTCAATCTGTGGAATATGTGTGTTTTGTATGGGCAATGAAAAAAGGGCAAAACTTATACCAAACAACAAAAAAAAACCATATGGCACACATTAAAATGGTCAGGGATACCCTGAAATGTGCGGAGAGCGAAAATATACATGACAAATGGAAAAAACAATGTGAACGCGCTCATGTGTGACGCATAATAAAACCGACTGAGTGTATATTTATATTGCTTATTATAGCAATTTAAACTCACCCTCGGACATAATAAAAAAAAAAACTAAAAAAAAAAAACTCGTTAATAAACATTGAATTCGTATGGGGTCGCTGTGCAAGGGCAAAAGTCAAATCGGCCAAGTGAGAGCATTTATTACTGTATGCAGGTATAATGCATTTCGTAAAGCCGCGACTCGCTTTGCACCTTGTGAGTTTGTTGTTGTGGGGTGAGGGTGGAGAAGGATATGTCAGTCATCTGAAATGCATAGATACTCCGAGCTCTTTTGTTAAGGATCAAACTGTTATTAGCCATTTGTTTGATGTTATTTACCCTTATTTACCTGTAGAAGGGAGTTTTTAAGCATCTTATCAATTCAAGAATTACTCTCGAAACGATTTTCTTCAATCGGGCTGTTCTCAAGCACGTCTTTCTGCAACAGTGCACCCAAATTACTGTCACTGTACGTCTCAAATGACTTGACACTGAGCAAAAGTTATATAGAAATTTCATATAAACATAGAATCAATGTAAAAGAAAATCTTGAGAAACGATTTAAGTACAAATTCGTTTACAATATATGGTTATGTAACCAAAAATACACAGGTAAGCCGCCAGTTTTCTGGAGCAGATGCTCGAGTGCAGCGGCCCAACAGCAAACAATGCAAGCGATTGCATTCGATAACCCACCACCGCCTGGCAATTCATAATTCCAAAGTGCGCGTGATATTGCGCGGCGCGATGCATGAGAGTTTTGCACGGGCAGTCCAACAAGTGACCCATCCTCCTCAATCAGGTTTCACCCTTTTGGCGATACATTCCATGATTTCACTTGCCATTACAGGAACAATAAACCATAAATCACGTGGATACTTATCTGATCGAGTGGTAAAGGCCCGCGAGAAGCAGCGGAGAGGCTCGAGAAACTGCGGATTACGATATTGCGACGAGGTATCGGCATGTGCAATGTGCATGTGCATTGTCTTGTTGTTGTATATAGATGAAAGTTGCGTGGTAGAATAAGGTGAAACAAATATCGCGAAATGCCAGATCGCATCGTCGTTGGTATTCGAATTAAGGAGTTGAGAAACACACGTGGTTTCAATAAACGTGTTGAATATTCAATTTAGAGGTCAGTTTGGTGGAAAAAATTGTTCACTTCACCACAAGTGACTATTTCCCAAGAAATTTCAATTTTGCTGTTTTCTCCTGCAGTTCAATAAGAAGGGTTGACATTACCCTTATTCCAATGATTTTGAATCTACTAGCCTATAGTGACGAAACACCAATCAGATAAATCCTTCTCAATTTCATTTCCAATTGGCCCGATTCCAACAATCAAATGTCTAGACCCTAATCTAATACAAATTTCCATTCCACGAATTTCCCGCGATAATTTCGATGGTATCTGATCGAGACCGCAGCACTGAGGAGAGATGCAAATGTGTCTGTATGCTATTTGCATTGAGCCGCAAAAGAGGGTTGATTGGGAGGCTACCCTCACAATTTCCATAATATGTACATAACAAAAACACACACAAACACACACACACACACGAATGGGTGCATACGTAGAAATGGCGGCGCGGCCCAGCGATGATGGGTGAGTCATTAATTTGGGAATTATTTCGAAAGGCGCACATTATGAGAGTTTATATGAATATTTATGCAAATGATGATGAACATAAATTGAATTATTTGCGGCTGGCAAGGAGCAGCTCCGGCCAGCGCTCATTTCTTCGACTGTTTTCGCATAATTGTGCAATGCAGTCATTAAACATGTTGTTTTTCTTATGTTGAATATATTATAATGTTGTTTTGTGGCTCCAGTTGGATGATTGATTGTTGGTTGTGTTTTAATTAAGGACATTTAGGGACTATTGTCAATTAAGTCGCCATAATTGCACAAGCGAATCGATACCAGCTATATCGTCAAATTATGCATTACTTGTCGTCCCCATCTGTGTACACAAATTTGTCACTCCACACTGACGTCCAGACCGCGCTTCTAGAAAAGCGCAGTCGCCACGCGAAAATTCAATAGCCGCAACAACAAAAACAACGCACTGAAGCGTCACACCCACATCCCGCTTTTGAGATATGTGGACATGGGTAGGGAAAGCCAATCTAGCTTATTATACCTTATGATTTATATATTATATTTGTCTAAAGTCCAAACCACATTGTTTCTGTCTCACTATCTGTGTTGTGCAACCGTCTGTCTCTCCGTCTGTGTACTCTAAAATGAAAAAGGGCAACGCGCCGCCTGTGCAACGCGGACTCACCTCACAAGTCACAATAATTACCGCGTTTCGCAACTGTACGCGAACTGTAGACAAGTTTTTGAGAACAATTATGGAAACCTAGTGCTGCAGTAATTTTCAGTTGCAAAATAACAGCTTTTTGTCAGCTTTCTGTCAATATCACCCCAAGTAGTAGGATGACATCGGTTTACCAGGTACATGTAAAATGACGGAAAAACCGCACAATAGTGACATGTGACGCCCCATTACGGGGACGCGGCGATGTCTAATTAAATGCGAACACAATGCAAGACCTTGACCGTATGGGTAGACGCGAATATGGGTGGGGAGGGGGGTTGAGGGGTGGAGTTGCAGTGGGGAGAGGTTAACAGTTCCACTAAGTGTATGTCTTTGTACGGTTAATCGTCATCCTCAGGCACGAAATAAGTTACATTCACAAAACTACCTGACTACATTGACGGTTTTCGATTTCTCTACGACGACGGCGACGGTGACGACGACTTCAAACATAAAACTGATGTATAAATACATCGCCAACATGCAATTCATTCACCGTGCTAGGCCCATTCTTCCGCGTCTCACATGGTCTAGCATTCTCTAACAAAAAATCGACGTGATTTGTGTGATGACGACACTATTGATCACCATTAAGGACACTTTTAATCCTGAATGGTGTGGGACTCGCCAAATATATTTAGTCATCGCAATATAGTCGTGAGTAATCCTTGATCCTCAAATGGCAGTGGCTGTATACAAATAATACAATGAAGAAATGTGCAGCGATGCACTTAAGGCACATCGAAAAGGGAAAGGGCTTTTATGTGGTGGATTGCGAAAAATTTTGCCGTAGGCTGAGGGTGGTCGACCGGACCCACGACACACATACGAAATAGGCACCTCATGACTAGGTCGAAGGGAGTTTTTGCTCCTTTTTTTCCTTCCAACCACTGGCAAAATCACTTTGGATCACGCAATTTAATATTGCATGTCATGACGTCACTGCAGTGTTCGAGTGTGTAAAACAGCCCAAAACCCAATGAACCAGAGGTAGTCTGGTAAGTATGTGAGGAGGACAACAGGAAAGCTGACCTTGAAATTTTTTTTTGTTTTTTTTTTATTTTTATTTCAATGAGGCACCGTCGATCCTGGCAAAGTCTCGTCCTTGGTATCTTTAAACAACAACCAAAATCAAATGCAAATCGTGTTAGTCAGTCGCTGGCCAAAAATCAAAGAACAAAATCAAATGGCAAATATCAAAATGACGCGTAAACATGAATCGTTTATAAGCGTCGAGTGGCAGCACAAAACGCACCCAAACATTCAACACTCCGCCAAGTATCATGCAATCACGCATCCAAAAAAAAAAGAAAAAAAAACACAATGTTGGTCTGGTCATGACCACAATTTGTTTAACGGACGATAACCCGACACAGTGAGCCACTGGAACGCGACACATGCAAGGGAGAAAACGGAATAGTCGCGAAGCCAGCTAGAAAATCAGTATACCATATATCCAGCACGGAATATTCGGCGGGCCTATGTTCACTCCACCTTCTCACGGCTCAAGTTCACACCTGCCGCCTATAGATGTGCGGCATCCACGCGCGCCGCCACGCCGCCTCACACATGCGAGAGTGACAACCCACAGCTGGCACGCATCCATAGATGCGGTTTCGCGAACGCAATCTCGTCGGTCGTTGCCATCGAACACATCACGTAAGAGGCCTGACGCTCATGACCTCAGCACGCTGGGGATGTGTGACGTCATCTGATTACGAAAAACAGTTCGATCTGATGAGTCATGACAACCCCTAGCGCCTTTTGGTCTGTTTGGCCCTACCGCCCGCCCGCCCAAATTGCAATTGGTCTCTGTGTACGGCTCCTAAATCAATGGATTGACTGAGAGACAGAGGGAGCAGGTGATGTGTTGAATCTTTCGCGGAGTCTAGAAGATGCACATCTCACCGTCTTATTTGTGGATAACGTGACGTGCGCAACGTGCTTGCGTGTTCGCCGCCACGAAATGAACTATAAACACGTAAACTGCGCCGTGCGTGGCAGTCAACTAAATGTATGCCCATATGCTTCGTCATGCGGACTACTACCATATATGCCCTGCTGGATGTGGGCTATATTTGTTGTGGCGCTACACGCGGTTTAAATGGCTGCCAATTAATTGTTAGGTCATTCCTTTGCGTCTTTGCTTGCGTTTTTTTTTCTTCTGTTGTTGTTGTTTTGTTTTGCTTGATTGATGAGCATCTCCTAAAGAAGTCTTCACCTTCCAGCCGTTATGATTAAAGTTGTGGACAATTCTAAGGTTTTTGGGTATTTAAGGATTATTCAATTTGAGTCCCTGACGAATGGGGAAACTTTTTCGAATGAATTATTTGTTCCAATATCTTATGTACAGCCATTCCCAATTTCTTAAACATTCCCAGAAACGAACTGAGTGTACGAGCCAACTTTCATATATACATAACTCCTATATGTATTACATAACACTTTGCAGGCATTTTTATATTATATATAATGTACTCCTAAATGGTGAATATATGGAAAACCACCCTATACCGCTCCTTCAACGTGAAACGAAATTACAAAGAACAAGAAGACGAAACGAAAATTGAACCCACCCCGGCGGTTGGCCCCCGACGATATTCGACGGCAGCTATGTTAAAGCTATGCTCGCTCTGCTGTACAAGGCACTGGATATATGTTGAAGCATAAATGAAATAAACTTAATTACCGGGCAGCTCGAACAGTCGTAGGTACCGACCGAGGAGGGCAAAAGGCGATGGTAGAGAAAGTGAAAAGCGCGCTTTGGCTACACGAGTGTAACTATACATTGTTTAGGTGATGGCACCTAGTATATGGCTGGAGGGATGAGAAGGACATGAAAATGCGGAATGATACTGGCACGACCATAATTCATGTTCTGTGCGTCAACGTGGCGAGGGCAGGGATTGTGCTAGATGCCAAGGTGTTTCTTTCCTCTTTTTTTTCCGTTTTTTTTTTCTTTTTTTTCGTTTATTTTGTCGGACCAGATGGTCACTAGTTAGTCACTGCGCCGAATGGATCACATATATGCTGTAATAGTCACATACGCATTTTAGATGAGCTTACAATTTTTGCTGAGGGGGGGGGGGTATCACTGAATTACTAGGGGATGAGGCAGAATAGGGCTAACGGATCGGCATGTGTGCAATAATTAATTGATTTAGCCATGTACTTTGCACGGCCTGCCTTTTGTTTTCCAAGTTGTTTTCAAATTATCGGCAAACTTTGTAAGGGAAACAGTCTGCAATTGTCTTCCATCAATCAATCCTGTGGTGCCCATGAAACTGATACTGGAGCTTTTGCGTTTAATTTTACTAAAATCGATTTCAAAGACTTGACGTCTTTAAAACAATGTAAAAAAAAATGTTTTCTCACAATTATAAGTTCAAAATCTTACTAAATTATTTTAAGACAATCTAAAAAAAAGAGAATCTTAAAGAAAATGTCTCATTGCTGGAATTTAACACTCCTTTTACTTAAACTAATAATAAGAAAAATGGTTTTTATTGTCTTAGAAACCTTCTTTTCGACAAATGATTCTTAACTCCTTGACGGAAGTGACGATGTCACTGGAATCCCTATTGCACCACCAACGTGTAACTCAAATAACCTGTCATTAGCTGGTGTACTTTTCAATTTACGATAATTCCTTAAACCAACTATATGGACACAGCAAAGAAAAGATGTTGCAACATGCATGCTCGGCAAGGTGAATTTCATACGATAGAGATAACGGACATAAGTGGCAGAATACAGAAATAGGGAGTTGAGTGGCTGGCATATAAAGACGTACATTTGTGTACACAATTAATGCACATCTGCATCTTTTCAGATTATCATATGATTGCCATTATGATTATCGTTATTGTTGTAAAGGGAAGGCGCTTCAGGTATTCCGTTTACCTTGCTTATGCTTCGCGAACAGCTTTCGGTGCTATGCGACTGTCGAGCGCCTTTTCTTTCCAACTCTTTTTTTTTCCTTGCAAGATTGTACATTATAATTGACTCTACCTTACTTTGTACATTGATATGGGACAACTTCTTCGTTCTTGGTCTTCTTGGTGTCCCCCTTGTTTTTTTTTTCTCTCACAGAACAGTTAACATTTCGTCTTGTTGTAATTCGCGATCGCCGAACCATTTGCAATTTGTATGTGCCTTGATACAAGCAATTCATTCATCAAAGGTTGTCGTAAGACGGCAATTGTTTTGACATGTGGCAGCATAGGTAAGACTGTGACTCCACGGTAGCCGCACAATTAAAGTAGTTGAATTCAAGGTTACAAAATTACTGGTCGCGAATGAGTGAGCATCTCAAAAATGGCTGCGACGATTCGAGCTCGTATATGAGACCAATTAAGACGTTCATTTAGCCAAAGATTAAGACTTGCGAAAAATTAGAAAAATTGTTGTTTTTCAGTTGTTGTTATCAAACTGCAAATCAATTTGGATGCAAATTGCATCAATTAACTCTTGCCAGGTAAATTCTCATCACATTTTAATGAGCGACTTACGCACTCACTGCTGGCGTCTCATCCACTCATCCAAGAAGACAAAGGAATTCTTCAGCGCCCAACAAAAGCAGAGCACTTCCAACTTGTGTAGGTGTATCCACATAGAAATATTTCTGTAATCGTACATAAGAGCCGAAGTTGGCCGTTCCCTCATGCGCTTCCTATTATCCCATTCTTTATCCACCCATCTCCATCCATTTATGTTAACATGTTCTATATATACGCTTCCACACAACGATAACGCGCCAAACCACCCACCCCTCCCACATATGTACACACAGAATTGCTCTATTTGAATGGCCACTGCCTGGCACTGGGGTAACCCATCAAACTTGATGCACTGCGCTCGTTTCATCCTCACCAGTCACCATCTATAGCTATACACATAGCGGCGCTTCCTTGTAGTGGTAAACTACTGGAATTTTGTGTATATCCTTGCCACATCCCTTATGTAAACGGCGAACGCAACAGCAGCTCGCCATTTCGATTCGGCACATTATTTATTGTGGCTTGTGGCAGCGTTTCGCCGCATTCAATACGTGTACAAGGACTACGATAGGAACCAAAGCCAGCGTCAATATTTTCGGCTCAATGTATAAACATATAGACAGGACAAATATATCGCTGGTATCGCAAGATTGGTGAAATATATATGCTCGTTGGCCTGTCAAAATTCTCCGCCATTTCGATTAAATTCAGCCCCCAAAAAAAAAAAAACGAACGCGCCACCAACCCAACTGAAATACTCTACCACGGCAAATGTCTTGTTTACCATCCTCTCACCTTCGCATAAGCCGCCCCGACTATGAATATTTACATAAAACTGTGCATACTTTCCGTGGGCTTTTATGTGTATAAACGATTTTATTGATTAAACAAACCATCCGCGACGGCATGTATATGAATCCGTGTAGTCTCTTCCCTATTTGCCTATTCTTTGTTATTTCTATATGCATAATAAAATAATGCACGTACATAATGTACCAATCTGTCCTGTTTACATATATTTTCAATTGTGAGGTCATTTCAAGAATTTTCCTGCTGCAATTTAAAATAGCGAGTTTTAAGTTCCTTGGTACTCAAAAAAAAAAGGATATTTTTTGCTCCCACGTAACCAAGTACCGAAATTCTCTAACTTGAATTAATTTAATTTAACTCAAGGAGGGAGGGTTTAAAAACTGTTATCATTATGCAATAGAATTATCCTTAAAACAGCAAGGATTTTGGTAATCTTCGTAAAGAACTAGAATGATGACATCCTGTCAATAAAATAATTTTCTTCAAAGAAATGTTTCAACAACAACAATATTTTTAAGAATTGAATTTCTCATCAGTATGGGGTAGACAATCTCAAAGACAATAGATATATCCTTTAAGAATGGCTAAAGAAATCTAAATCAAGTGCAATTGATTTTTGTAAAATTAATTGAAAATAGCAAAAAGGATATAAATACCGTAAAAAAGTAGATAATTGAATAATTCTTCCATTTTCCAACCCCATTCACCTGTATTTACAATAAAACATCGCGTCGATTTCTCACCTCATCAACAGTACCCACCTTTCTCGGGTTGTCCATCCGCAAGACACTGCTGCAGTCGCGCATTCACATATGTAAGTGAGAAGTTAAACATGCAAGCAAATGATTAATACAACGTCTATCTATTATTAAAACCGTACACAACGAATTCTCAAACAATTATGAGAAAGACATAATTGTAATAATTACATGAGATCTTTAAAAATTCACTTAAACTGCAGTCACACACTATTTGCTCGTTGCATTTAATTGCAGCGCGATATAGCAGAGAATTTGATTTGTGATTGATGAGTAGCGACACACAATGGGGGGGGGGGATGGTTAGGGTGGTTACATTAAAATTGCACGCACAATGGGGGATGTTAGTGGAACAATGTGGATAATGATACGGCTGTACATAAAATATGATCACTTAATGAAGGTGTTTGGCAGGAGCCATAAAGGGTTTAGGTAAATTGTTGCTGGTTATGCTAAGAAAGCGATAGACTTTATTGTGACAATAGATTTGCGTGACTTTACTGGCTGTATGGGCGTTGTATTTGATGTCGATTGAATGGAAATTTGTCAAGTTATAGAAGAAGAATCGTTGATTAAGACGTAGAAGTTTCGCTTTAAGTGAAATGAGAAGAAGATTTGCAGTTTTGTCTTGAATGGATGACACTCAAACTTCGAAATCAGGAACTCTTCAAAACACTGAAATGCCACCTGCCGATGTTCCACATTCTCCCACTTAACCACCTTCATTCTTATGTTATTTATGATAATATCAAGCTATTTCAAGTGTAATGGACGTTTATACGTCTTATAGGCTGAGACGTTTAAAAATGAATGACAGATAAATGAAGTCGGACGTTCATTGCCAAAATAATGTTCACGTTCTCAAGACGTTCGTGACACAGGCTAATTGTTTCTGATAGCCAAAGAAGAAATATCTCTTCCCGATTTATCCATGCAGTTGACGTTTGATAGCTTTGTTTACTGTCTCAACTATTCCTAAGACGGCATGATTGATTAGTTAGCCACTGCCATTAAATAAAAAAAAAACAGAATTCTGGGTCGTTTCCTTTATGTTTTTCTTTTGTTATTATCATTTATCAATATCGAATTTGGGTGGTGTAATGAAAAAGCGTACAGGCAATACGCGAAGGGTTGGGCGCGAAAAACAGAAAACTTTCCGTGGCTCCGGTGTTCCTTTAAATCGCCTCCGTGGTCAATACATCGTTTAATTTGAAAGACACTTTGTGAATAAGCGCAAAGAAACGAAGCCGATTAGTGGCTGTTTTCTCTTTTCACGTTGTTACTGATCTACCAGTTTGATTGTGCTGTAGTATTAACTATAGTCTATAATCAACTGTAGAATAAGACGGAGGCTTCTCACAAGACAGCCAATGGCAATGCTGTGCCATTGATATTTCCGTTTTGGGATAATTGACATGCCATTGCCGATGTTGTGTATTACAGCATAGCTTTTATGTACATCCCAGTATCTTACAAAATGTTATAGAGTTTCTCTATATGTTTCGTTTTCTTATTACTATTCTTTTTGTACATTTTATTTTGATATATAACAATACATTCTTACTTCCTACTCCCCGACGGGTGTTTACAAGTTTTGTGCTTTATTATGATCGTCTTCAATTCGAACAGACGCTATTCATTTTACGACAGCAAATTAAGACAATTATTGTTTTACTTTTCATTGCTTTCACCTTATGCCAACATTTTCAAGAAATGCTCAAGGTAATCGATTAACCTAATAAAACTTCGATTCTTGTTCTTAAGAAAACTACCATCGTCAGACCGCCAGATCACCCGCTACTATAAAACTTTGTTCTCACTGGCTACACTTAAGAAAAGAGTCTTACCGATTGATCGTCTCACGCTCATCTTAAATAGGCAAATTCAATTTCAATCTAATTTGCAACAAACAAGAACAACAACTTAGCCTCATCTCAGTAATTTTGCTAATAGCTTCAGGAATGAGTCAATAAATTAATCACATCTCGTGGACATCTTACATATTCACGCAAGAAATTCAATAACTTGCTTGGCATCGTCTGAATGAATTCCACGATACCAAACGAAATGCATGCGATTGAGAAGAAGGCAGAGGGCAGAAGGCAGAAGGCAGAAGGGACGCGGCGAATGCGCCAACAGCGGTTTTGCGTTTTGCGTTTTGCGTCTTGCGTCTCCTTCAATGTGGAATTGCTAAATATAAAGTTCTTTAGCTGCAAGAATCGCGAAGGTATTTAGTGCGTATATTGGATGGCAGGTAGGCAACTCAGCGCTAGACGCGCGTGGATAATAAATAAATTTGCACACGCTCGTAATTGAAATTTCGACGCCTCATTTAAATGATGATATATCGTCCATATGGGAATATGCGTTGAAGATTTAGATGCGTGCGATCTTAGGAAAGATTGAGATTTCTGCTGAGCATGTAATTTAGATGTGAGGATGCTGGAACAGTATCGCTATGGGAATTTATTGATTGCAATTGGCTTTGTGTTGAGACTGCAAAATTATTTACTTTTTACAGCCTTTTGTTTTCGGTTGATTATTAAGACCGATTTCTTAACAAATGTAAGGAAAATGCTCTTTAAGAAGTTACAACTATGATTTTCAGATCTGTTTAATTGTTATCTGTTTCTTTCAATTCTGTTATTATTATTTTATTGCAATTTTCATAAATTATGTCTTTTTGAGGATATAAGATAAATCATAAATCAATGAAAAATGGGGTTCAAGAAATTTTTTTCAGCAGAATTGATTAATATGATCATAATTAAATTTTATTCGACAATTTCGACAAGACTTTCTTAAGACAATGTCGCTTGCTATGGAATGTCTTAAAAATGAAAAAAACACTGAATTTGTTTAATTAACAATATGTTCCACCGAAATGCTCGTTCAAAATTTTTGTTTCAAGTTTTGTAAAAATAGTGTAAAGTTCTGTAAACAAAATATTATCTAATTAAAACAACAACATTACAACCCCTATTTTGGATTAAGGGTTCAGTCTCATTTAAGTTTGTTGTAAAACAAAATTATACTTTAAGATTAGTTCTATCTTCTGGAAACACAGATGCAAATGGCCTTGAACTCGAATATCTTATCTACTGGGCTAGTTGGCATAATCCTAAGACGTTACAAAAATCAAAAAGAAAGAAAGAAAACGGGAAATGATTCTTGGAGATGTGTGACATCGTCTCTGCCAATGTCTTGCAATTTAAGCAAAAGCCTTGATAAGGGAAATTAACTGAAACGATGATAGATTAACGAATATAAGTGTTAAGATTCATATCAGGTAGCTCTAATTGAGCATCAGTGACACCTTAATTCATATTTTCGTAATGCAAATTGCTGAAATCACCTGTAATTAAATCAATTCAATTAATTTACAATACATCCTCTTTTAATTGGCGTCCACACAAACGATTACATTCAATTTGTGACAAATTAGGTGAATTAATGATGCACTCCAAGCAGCTCCCACTGCCCCCTCCCACCCCCACTATCCGTGTCACCTGTCGAATCATCCATTTTACCACCTTAATTAGACAATGTGCCAAATGATAGCGTTTGTTTCATGCATATGTCATAATATGTCAATGAAAACGCCAATTACATGTGCCCATGCAATTAAATAATTTGTCTATTTAAGTGAATAATATTCGGGTGTTTGACGAATCGTGTAAACACGTCACACACGGCGCGGCGCGGCGCGACGGAGAGCGTCCACCAGAAAGATAATTAATGATGTGTGGAAGGCGCTCGCCGCCAAAGCTTCCGCCGTTCACTGCCGACTGGGTTCGATTGACTAATCACGAATTGATTTATGACTTTCGTTGCGTTACCAGATATTGACATGTCATCCATACGTCGAGTACCTACTCACTTGCCAGCACGCACCGCAGTTTGTGTGTGATCACAATCGACCAGCACACATGTGTGTACACGCATCAGCCCTCAAGGGTGTTTACATAGCGGCCCGCGTGAGTATAATATGTCGAAGCGGCATGGCAATTTTAATTGAATTTGTGCGTATGGAGCTTTCGCGACGTGCATTCCGCCGCTGCCGCCGCGCCGCCGCGTCATACCCAAGATTCGCCGATTCGCTAATTAGCATATTCGTCTGCGCCCTGCGTCGTGCGTGCACTTTTCACCACTTGTCGATTGTCCAGCGTGTGTGTGTGTGTGCTTTTACGTTTATATCTGTACGCCCACTTGTGAGCCCCGAATGGCTTGGCGTCGAGAAGAATCGCGGAGCCGCAGCCAAGGTGGCGAGGTTCAGGGCAACTGCAAATACATATAATTTGATGATTGGGCCCTTTCAGTGTTTTGAACTCATTGGCGAATGCGCGTTATAAAACCCGCAGAATTACAGTTCAGCCAAATTATTGACTATTAACCAAAGAGCCACGTTAAATGGGCAAAGGGAAGAGATTGGCAGCACAAAAAGTTATCGCGACGATGAGTCCGCCGCCAACGGATGACGCGACTGTATTCTGTTGTTTTGGGGCGGCATGGCAGCGTGGTCGCTGTTTTGTTGGTGGGCAATTCTGGGAATATCGCAGTTTTACCGTTTTGGGGCGCGAGTTTCATATACATTGAAATTGTGGAAATAGATCTTAAGAAGTTAAGAACGTTTTACAGAACGACGCCTAGTCGCGAATTTACCGTAAATTGTTCGAGATGGAAGGTTTTTGTTTATGCAAATTAGATGGCGGGGTTGTGTGGAATTTCAAGCGATGCACAACTGACATGTAATTTGCTTGATTTATATGATTTTGGCCGGTAATTATCTGGTAGCCAGGTAGCTGTATTGTGATCTTCATTAGATCTTCAAGGAAATTCTTGCTCCCATACTGGAAACAAATCGCTAAATATTCACGAAAGCTGCTTCTCATTTGCCGCTAATTGCTTACATGCAAACAAAGCAACAAGACAGAAGCCCTGACAATGCGATTCTTATATAATAACCTCCCTAATTAACAGTTCCACACAATTGTCTTGCCGTGATCTGAAAAAAAAAAAAACAAGAAGCTATCTTTATTAATTAACAGCTAGACAATTGCACATACAAAATGCAGCTCGGTGATAATGCACAATTTAACATTCAATCAACAATTCAGCAGCACTTCTACTGTGCCCACGTGAACGCGACTATGGTGGGTCGCCTACGTCTTAGATGCCAGGCACACCCACAGCCTTCAGGTAGCGATGCAAGCAATTGTGTCTACCTGTTAGGCTCGCGCACTTTGGCAGCGGCCGAACTATTTGAGAATGTTGCGGCTTCGTTTGGAGAGGCCGCGTTTCTACATGATTGCTGTCGATTGGTGTGGTTTATGTTCATCTTTAAGTTTAGCTCATGTTAGGATGTCCAGTTTCTTGGCATTTTATACAGACCACCTGGTCGGTTGAAACCTTGACTCAGCCTTAGGCCTCTCTTTCAAGAAGAATTTTCAAAACATTCTTTAAGATCATTTTCAGTTCCTATCAGTTAAATCTTTAAGGAGACACATGGTCCAAATGATATATTTATGACACTTGTCTTAATCTTTCAAAATGTTGAAGAAAACTAATTGAAATCATAAATTCAAGAAACCTAAACTAATAAAGTCGCCAAAAATGTCATCTTAAAGACATAATTTACTCGTTGACTTTCAAAATACTCGTATAGAAAAGCTTATGCAAAACGCCAACATACAAATAGAACATACAATTCGATTGGTGACTTTGATAAAGTATGCAAATAGTAATTCGCCACATAAATCAACATAATTAATCAATTCATCATTGCAATAGTTAAAACATAAGCACACAGGAGTCGATTTTATGCTTTTGCACTAAACATGCGCGCCAATTTATCAGTTTATGAAGCTCACAAGTCGCAGCTAATGAGCTTTTTTCCACTAAAGCTCACATGATATCAATCAATGCGATTACCCCACCGTAATAATTACGGTTGTCGAAGCTTTGACTGTTTAAAAGTGCAGCACACTTGCAGCCAACATATGTAATTGGGACCATCTCATCACATATGTCCGCGGTGGCAGGAAATTACTCAATAAATCCAAGCTGATGAGTCAAAAGGACGGCCCTTAATGGTAATGGTCGCCTATCTGATGATGTATTTATATGGACAAAAAGCTTTCGATTATTACTTTTGTTATGATAGAATGTTTGGTCTAATTGCGGAGCATTTCTCGTGCGATTGTCTATTATTACTGAAATCTATGCAAAAGAATTGAGAAAAATCAATTGTTTAATGGAAAACTTAATTTTTTTGTTTCAGTCTAAAACCACCCCCCAAGGATGGCGTCACCAAAAGCAATCCATCGAAGCGGCATCGCGAACGCCTCAACGCGGAGCTCGACCTGTTGGCGTCTCTGCTGCCATTCGAGCAAAATATCCTTAGCAAGTTAGATCGACTGAGTATTCTTAGGTTATCAGTTAGCTATTTAAGGACGAAAAGCTATTTTCAAGGTAAGCTGAACAATTGATGATGGTACAAAGAAAGAACAAGGAAAATTTTGCATATTGTGACTACAACGCTAATTACAGATCAAAAGCAGGGTTTTTTCAAAAATCTCCGCTTCCAAAACTACCCACTTATCTTTTAACAATATTTTCTGTTAAGATATATGTTAAGGATTTTTTTTCTCTCGGGGCTTATTGTATGAAAAACTCACTGAAATCGCTACGTGGTATTCCATTACCCTCACATCGCGACCACAAGATATGGCGAAGGTCACCTTTCATCCCACTCATCCATCAAAACCAATTTATTCGAATGGAAATGTGTGGGCAAGGGTTCTAAGTAGCTTATTTTTTTTCTCTCACTTTTTGTTTTTCTTATTCGCTATTTCTGTTCTCCTTGTTTTGTTTCTTGAACCGCTCCTGATAATCTGGCGTCAGGTGTGTGAGGCGGAGGAGAAGTTAAAATGCAAATGAAACGATACGTGCGAGTGGAGGCGAATCGGTGGTGCGGGTGAGTTTCTTGGCTTTTGTTTTGATGTATACCGCAAAATCCACCCCGGTCAGAGCACGAATAAAATTAATCATAATAAAATGTCATTAAGATAGTGTCAACTTTCAATTGTGTGGTATCTGAAATGGGCCACTCGGGTGGAAGTAATTCACGTGTACTCGTGCGGGGATTATGGAACGTTGCATATATTTATGCAAATAGTTTGGTGTGGTGGGTGCTGTGGTTTTCACCTTTTTTTAGACGCACAGAGCAGGTGGGGTAAGTTTAACAGCGACTATGATTTTTTTTTGTTATTAGTTTTTACGACGTTTTAAATTATTTTCATGCTCATTGTAATTAGAATTTTCATCCTCGCACTGGAAAATTACAAAATCTTGAAAAAATAAATTTTATGGCCAATTTTGCAAACCTTTTTGCCTTTGACTTATTATAAATTATCCCTACAGAACAATTTTAGCATTCCCAAATCGAATTCAAAAGCAAAATTATCACCTGCATCATTGCAACAGGTACTAATCAAAGTTTACGCAAAACCAGCAGAAGTTTTGATTCCAATTCGAGCTCGTAGCTAGCTCAGCTTCCCGATTCTAGCAACAGAATAGCCAGGATCTGTGTAAAACATAACGAATACATCACTTTGCACTCTGTGATACCACTTTTTTCAGCACCAGAACAACTTA
>JANSTS010007600.1:0-11846 GCA_026546915.1 Sylvicola fuscatus | reverse complement strand
AAACATGTACGTCTCTGGTTGGGACTGATAATGAATGCCAAATGCTCTTCCATGTGAATAGATTTAACCAACTCCTTAGTCAGTGTGTCCAAGGTAGAGATTTTTTTTTTTTTGATGAATACACTTTGTATACTGATCAACTCGCGAGTTTAGTCTTACAGTGAACACAAACTTCAAAGCACTTAGATTTCCATGTTGTTGGAGCAATTGACATCGTTATTGTCATACTTTAGTTTAGAGAGCATTAAATTGTAATCAAAACCAATTACAATTGCACCAAATACCAATAATTAATACTTTTACGTTGTCCGAATTAATAAAATAGCCAATATCACAGTAAACCGATAGAGAAAATAATGCTGGGAGACTTGAGTAAATGGTATTTGCAATGCAAAGTGCTAATTAAAGCACAATAAGATACTGCGGGCAACGATGCGTTAGCAAGACAACAGTAAGTGAAAGCAACAAATGCAATTGAAGCGTCGGCAATGCCATTGGAAGAGTGGACAATATTGAAGAGATAATACTTTTGTCGTTTTTGTTATTAGCAACCGCTTTGGCGCAATCTGTCACTTGTTTGTTTGTATTTAAATAATCCTTATCAAGTTTGCTTAACCGTTGATGCTGATCACCAACGACAATGCGATTCAATAGGTTACGGTTAGTAGCGGCAGCGTCGCGCTTTGGCGAGTGCGTTAAATTTCTATAGTTTTTATTATTTACTGACATGAGCTCTTGCAGTTTGGCGTTCTTTTCGATCTCTTCCTGCTTCAGTCTCTCGAAGTCGGTTGTCATCTGTTGGTGTGCTAGTGTCAATTTTTGATTGAGGCTGTGAAAATTGGGAACAATTTTTAGTAATTACATAAGACACGAATAAACACAGAAAGACTTACTCCTTCAGCTCATTAACAGTTTCCTGTTTGGCAGAAATCTCATCTCGCAACTCAGCGACTTGTTTAGTGTGCACATCATTCAGTTCATCCATCTGTCGGTCAAACATGGAACGAAGTTGTTCTGCCTTTTCCTTTTCCTCAGCGTTAACAGCTGATACATGTTCAGCTGCCTTCATTTTTGCGCACTCCTCTCGGAGGGCGTCAATATTCTCCTCCAATGTACGTTTTTTATTTTCCGATTCTCGCATAGATTCCTGGTAAGAAAATTTTATTTGTCACATTTGTTTTTAGATAAACTCACCATTGTAACAAACCTGCAGGGACTTCATGCGGGCTTCGTGCTGCGAAATCAACAGGCGGCACTCAGCCAAATCTTTCTCATACTCGGACACCTTCTTATTAGAGTCAACATGCTGTGTCTCCAATGTTTGACACCTTTGCGCCAAATTCTTCGCCTCTGACTTCATCTTGCTAATGTGGAAGCGTGCCATTGTGAATTCTTCTTCCAGTTTACCGGAATTCTCAGTGTTCACCTTAATATCTAAGGAATTGTCCGTGCACAGCGCTTGTCCCACTTCTGACAAATCACGCAGCAAATTCGACAGCATCTCATTGACGCGTTTCTTCTGATGCGATGACATATCCTTTAGTTGGGTCAACTCCATTGAGGCTGTATTAAACATAGAAATCTTGGCCTGAAGTTCGTCTGACATTGTCTCAATTTCCTTGTTCTTTGTCTCAATTTCTTGACTCTTCTGATCATAGTTGACGGCCAATTCTTCGAGAGCTTGCAACACTTCCTTAACTTCGTCCTTTGCACTTTCATTCTCCTGTTGAATTCGGGCCATTTCTCCCTGCAAATTCTCATAGTCTCGTCGTGCATTTGCAATAAGTTCTTCTTGTTCCATGATTTGCTCCTTCAGCTTCTCAACATATTGGCTATGTTGATTAATTTCCTCGTCCTTATCGTCCAGTTGTTGGTACAAAGTTTCACGTTCAGCCTCAAATCGAGTGCGTTCATCAGCGCTGATTGAACCAACCATAGCTAAACCGCTAGGTGTGGCTGGTACTGGGGCTTTTGGTACTTCTACCTCAACAACATCAACCACTGGTGTACTGACTTCCATGATGTCTTGCAAGTTAACTTGCTCGTCCTCGTTGACAGTCTCACCGTTACGCCATCGCTCCAATTCAGCTTCAAGTTTCTCCACCTTGCCCTTCAGACGAGCGCTCTTCTCTTTCTCGCGTTCGTATCGTCGTTTCCACTCTTCGGCAGTCAACTCCTCGTTGACACAGACGACATTCTTGACTGTCTTGGCGCGCTTACCAAACTCAAGTGTTGACTTTGTCTCAGACTCATTGAAACTGGCGGGCGAGCAACAGATGACAATTGTTGTGCGTGCATTTCCACCAAGCGATTCTTGGAGGATACGCGTCAACTTGGAGTCTCGATAAGGTATATGCGTCTTATTGCCATCAGCTAACGCTGATATCACATTGCCCAGCGCCGAGAGCGATTTGTTAATGTTCTTGGCCTCATCTAACACTGTACCTTCTGCGCCAGTTTTCGATACCTTTTCAGAACCAGCCAAATCGACCAAATACAATTTTCCGGACAACTTTTTCTGATTCTCCAAGTTTTCCTGCTTTACATTGATTAGAAATACTGAATGGGAACGGGATGAATGCTCGTTCATGTCTGAAAATGGAAAAAGTCATGTTACTCATAACCGTCTTTAGCTAAATGTTAGCGTCTTACTTGTAACGGCAATATGACGATTTGATTTTCCCTCTTCGATTACCTCGAAGACATCTTCCGGACTAGAGACGAAACGCTCTGTCGCACCCTTTACGTAAGGCACACGATTCTTATCCTCGTGAACGCTCAAATTCACCTTTGACACGTCCAACAGATCTCGAATCTTGTCCATGTAGATTTCATAGTACGACACCTTGATGTGAAACTCCAGATTCACCTCCATGCTGTAGATGTGATTGAATATGTCGTTGACAATGCGAGGAATGATACCCTGCTTGGTGGGGTCGCCGATCACACCCTCCATTGTATGCGTTTTTCCGGAAGACGTTTGACCATAGGCGAATATTGTGCCGTTGTATCCGGCCAAAACGTCCGATACAATTGATTTGGCAGCTTCATTGTAGACCTTCTCTTGCGATGCGTTCGGTTTGAAGACTTTGTCAAACAAATATACCTTTCCCTGTAAGTAGAAGATCGAACTTAGTTGACTGTCAATACTTTGTTATGTAAATCTTGCACAACAGTTTCTTATCCAGGAGTAAAACAAAGAGATATGAATGTGAGTGGCCACTCATGGCCGCCTCAAGTGCGCATGCTTGTACATTCAACCACCCACGTCCCACTCTAGTTACAGTAAACATATTATATATAAACGAAAACAAATCCACAATCTCAAAAGAGATTATGTTGGAACGAGTAAATACGAGGATTTATGTATTGAATTAAAAAGTGCGAACTAAAGAAACATAACAATGTTATAGAATGACACACATTACAGCCGCATTTACATAATGCTGGTTGATTGGTGACATCATCGTTGGTTGTCCGCTTTTGTACGTTTCTTTTCTTTGCAAAAGACCGAGTAAAAGCGATGCAAAAACCATATTTGTCTTTATTTATCTATAAAGCAGGTTTTCTGTGTGAACTCCGCGATTACCAAAGCTCAGTGCTTACATATTCGCACTTGAGTATAGTTACCGCCTGCAGAGAATTATAACCCAACCACTTTGTCTAGCTTCAAGGGTATTCTTCGCAGTGTGTCTACGTCTTCAAATTGTTATTACTTATTACGCTCTTCCGACTTGCGTTTTTGTGTTTATAATTGCACAATGTTCCGTTCATTAACCTGCACACCGACGTGCCGTTATTGTTCTCTGGCCAAAAACCTTATTGAGAAGTTGCAGTTGAGATTATATAAATGCTTGTTCGATTGTCGAGTAACAGTTGTTCTGAAGCGCAAAATCAGCATAAGAATTTTATCAGAAACTAGACAATACATTCGCTGAGGTGGGACTTGACTGAATTGTCCTGTTTTGTCCACAGAAAAAAATTGGTTTTAAAGAGTTCTAAATATTCACAGGCACTGGGGTTTGTAGGTAGTTTTTAAGTTCAAAAGTTCTTATTATGCTTTGAATTTGTTAAGATAGAAACGTCTCCATCTCTTTAATAAAGTGTTAGAGCTAATTGATTTTCTTCGGCTCGTTTGAGTTTTTGGCGGTTAGCATATATTATTCTCATATTTCATTTTAAATAAACGTCTTAAATTTTATGAAAAATAACATTAAATGGCTAAACTGTAACGTTCGCTATCAATTTAACTAATTACGGTGATAATTTGGGAAGTTTAATCAACGAACTTATTGATAAGTAAAATTAATTACATTTTGTTTTGTTTAATTACGCTAAGAAAATGGACATAAAAGAATTCGACGAGGAAAGTTCACTTACGTTAATCATCAATCACGAGAATAGTTCTGACAAGAAATGTTCCATTCTTATGAATTCATATTTTCATAAATGCATGAGCTCATCGTTAATGCAAACACATGTATCGCATGTTGTTTTTAGTAGAAATTTGGCACAGGGGCAGAATCGAGCAAGTCTTCCGTTCTTAAGTGAGTAGTGACTAGTGAGTGGAGGAACTTCTAAATATATAAACGAACGCACGTTGTAAAAGTGCCTTCACAATTATATTTCCAACTGGCGTGCCGCACACAGACCAATTATTGTTATGTGGCTACTGGCTAGAGTGCTAGAAGCCGCTGTGCCGTGCGCGCGTCATGTCATCCGGAACGAGAGCACGAACAAAAAGCCGCCGTGAATGTGAGAAATGAGAATACCAACTACCTATACGATTAATTTTCTAAAGAAAAGCAAACGCGCGATAAAAGTTTAGTTGGAAAGGTATCCACAGACACAATAAGTACGTACGAATTCTTCTGGCGTTTGCTTGTAAGTTTGCAGCCGACCGGTATCTGACTGTAACACCAATGTGCTGCGTTTTTTTTATCTTCAAACTCTGTTTGATAAAAGCATTAAAAATAGTGGAAAAGACGAACGGCGAACATAATTGTTGCGTTTCAACACAAAGATATAGATGAGAGCGTCGATCAAGGCGGAAAATAAACGATTCGTCATCGATTCGATGTTTTCTACACGTTCTAAATAATGTCGGTCGAGCGGCTGCTTCACAATCATGTGAAGAGTGACCTAGCGAATTCAAATGAATGAAAGTTAAGTTAATGGTAATTAGTTTCCTGACAGTTTTATTTTAGTGGGATTAGACTTGATCTTGTATCGGCTGTTGCTGGGAGATGAGAACAACTTTTTAATTGTTTAATTTGCTTGTTGGATGATGTGATGAAATAGATGGTTTGAATAAAAGATGTTATATTGCTAAACGGTTCTTCTTTATGTGTCAATATGAATTAGTACTGTGAAGTCATTACTGCCAATCATCATTACGTTAAGAAATTCATTTTTTTTCCTAAAAAATATTATTAAAAGATCATTTTTGGCGACAAATGTTTATCGAAATAATCGAATGGCATGAAGCCATGTAAAATGTCAAGAAATGCTTTTATGTCTTCACTGCCAGCATAAAGGATAATTTGAAAATTAATCCGTATCGATTTCTAAAAATAGTAAAGCAATTGTTATTGAACGGAGGAGAAATGTTCCCAAAAAACATCCCTTCCGAATTCGCAAAAATTTAGGTCGTAGAAATTACTAAGAAAGTAAAAAAAGAAAATTTCATTGAAAGGCAGCAAAATAATAATAATAACACAAAAGATATGAAAATGGTATGCGCATGTTACCATGCGCCTTGGCCCACAGAGGAGACGGCCTCTCTTTCTACCCCAAAATTGTGCGTTATAAACCTCCCCCAAGGTTGGTCGGTATATCTGAATTACATAGAATCGAGGACGTGCGCTCACAGGCGAAGCTTCCTTCAACTGTTACAAAAATCAATGACTGGAATTTGTACGTTTTGACTTCGCGGATTCTTCAGTTTCAAACTAATTTGATGACTTTGTGGGGGCTTCATTGTAATGAGCATTCACTGGAGGCGGTTTTTTGTTATTTTCTCAATGTTTTAATTCATGCCTTAGGGCATGAAGTCTGACTTTTAATAGCTAACCCACTGATTGGTTGCGGCGCGCATTCAAAAACTCGATGACGGCTGCATGAGTCACACCTGCATTTGTATTTTCGCGATTCACATATGTACACTCGTACGTTCATTGTATTACAGCAATGAACCGAAAAATGATTATATTGTACTTACGCCAATGGAGATGCAATTCTCTTCGGTATTGTTGGGAAATTTGACAACAAACTTAGAGCCTGCCCGTTCCTCGCTGTCGTTGAGTGGACGAAAACGACACACCACTCTGATGCTGTCCTCCGCTGGTATTTCACGTTCCCCCGACATGTTTTTGTTTCTTTTATCTAATGTAAAACCGAAACACAGAACTTTTAATTACATGAAACCATTAGATACAGATAAATTGAGACGTTTTCGATAAGTTTGAATGCTCCGTGATGTTACGGACTCATTTTCCACTCGCCGATTGATTTTTCACGATTCTTTTCTCTTTGAGTGTATTGGATAAAAACTTTTTGTGTGAATTTTACGCACACAATCTTAGGTGACCGCGTGTATATAGAAAATTATATTCTCTTACAAAAAACGCTCACACTACTTCACGTAAAACATTATCACGCACACTAATGAAAGGTGCCGTTCTTTATTTCTCTTTCTTTCTTACCAGTGGAGAACCTTTTTACAAGACAGCCTTTGCGAAATGTTCACACCAACCCGACACGTAAGGAACAATCAAAAACTAAAAAAATATCTATCAAACTAAATTTATATTTTTTACACCTGATTTTTTAATTCACTTTTACTAAAATTACACAAGCTATGCTATGTTTTTCTTGCTAATTTCGTTGCGGGTGTGACATCGCCGTCTACCAGTCTGCGTCAGCCATCTTGTGTGTCGACTGTCACCTGTCAATGTTGTCAGTTTATAGCGTTTATATTATGTATATATAAGTTACGCGACTCGCGAGTCGCGATCGATTATAGTGATGTATTCGCGTTTGTTGTACATTTTATATGTTTTTTATTAAGGATTTTTTAATTCCCAAAAATATACAATTATTAATAAAATTTAATTTAAAATAATCTCTATAATTTTTTAAAAATATTTTCTTTTGCTTTTGACAAAATTACATTCAACATTTAACTAAAACAAAGACTATAACGGAAATAAATAGATGAATTCATAAAAATGTTATTTGAAGAATGGAAAGACATGTTCCAATGCACTTCTCGTCGTACAAGCGGCCACATCAGGCAAAATGGCCAGCAAATGCCTTAAGTATATTTGCAATCTTTGTCTTCTTTGTTCCACAAAGAAGGAATCCTGAAAGAAAACAAAAAGTTTAAATCGCATCCAGAATATGAATTAGTTTCAAATAATTTACCATATTGCCAAATGTCCTTTTTGGTGGGAAGTCGAGCGTTTTTACAGAAAAATTATCTTTGCTGAGTTTTCGGTGCATCTTGTAAAAGTCATTGTAGCGTCTTAAAACTGTCCATTCGTCTCCGCCTTGAGTTGGGATAATGTGCACTTCATACGCATAATACTTCTTTCGAGTGGTTCGCTGCATAAAGACCCGCGGGACGCTAACCGTAAAGTACGGCAGGCCATAACGCGATGTGTTGTTCAACGCACGAAGATTGTAGTTTTCCCTAAAAAGAATGTTATCAATTCGACTTCTTTGCAATTAAGACTTCCACTTACAGACAAAGCTCAGCAACTCTCTTTTGTAGCAATTCACACGTTTCTTCAGATTCTTTTAATCGCTTCTTTAATAAAGACATGTCCTCTGACAGAGGAATAGCAGCTGGTATGCTATTAACAGAGCTGCTATTTGATAAATCGTTAGTCCGCGCAATAAATTCATATTGGTGTCGTTGTTCATCGATAAGTTCAGAAAGATCTGAATGGTTTTCGGTTATAATTACGGAATCTTCAGGCTCGAAATCATTAGAAACGCCAGACGACTCAACATCTGTCAAACTGGATGATTTCACTCTATCCATAAACTCCTGACTAACATTACACATTTCCTCAACGCCAGCGATTTCATCTGAACATCCAGCCACTTTGTGTCGCTCAGCTTCCATTCGTCGCTCTAAAAAGCTCAAAGTTGGAAGCGATTTGGCCTGTTGATCATCAAAAGAAATAATTTGTCTCTTAATTGGAGCCAGACGTTTTGACACAGGCAATGGTGTCGGAACAGCGATAACAGGCTCCTGTTTACCCCCCACACTCCGCGAGAAAACGTTCAAGTCCGGACTATCCACAGCCATTGCAAACAAGATTGAACCCAATCCAGCGGCAATTGATGGCAACAAATTTACAGCTTCCGCATCACGAAGTAATGCAAACTTTTCGTACTTTTGATTCAGATTGGGATCGGCTAGCCAAGTCAATATATATCGCTCTAATGCGCGTTCGTTCAGTGCTGATCGTATTAAGGCACGCCCCTTGCCATGCTCTGTCCACACGTGCCGCAGACTGGAAAAGCGTTCGCGTTCATGTGCCGTCAAATTATCACATGCCAACTCCCAAAATGAGGGTGGCTCATTGAGCATGGAACCAGACACAAGGTCAGCTACGTTTTTCAGGAGTGAAGAGTTCGATCGCAATCCATGTGACATCACCTGCTCCAGAACAGTGCACAATTGCAGGATTCTATGACAAAAAGATTTTCATTTTAAGATAATTATAGAAAGAATAATTAGGATTTGGGTCTCACTTTGGATCATCTTCTGATGCAAGCTCAGTTTTCCCGCCATATTTTGTTTGGCACTCGCGCACAATGTCAAGTAGATCCTTTAATAGTTTTGTACTGCTTTTCGCTGGCGATTGGTGAACCGTGGAGGAGAAATCGCCACTCATTGTCTGGGTGTGTAGTTGTTTCAGGGTTACAAAGCAATTCACTTTGTACACTTTCTACGACGAACACAAATTTAATGAGATTACCACAGAACTGGTTTCATTTATTAACTTCTTGACAAACGATCAAAAGGCAATAAAATAGGTGGTGTCAACACGGAGCAGCTGATTAAATAGGACGAGTCATTTAGAAAGATAAGTAAAATTTAAATTTATATTTTTTCAGCTATCAAAATAAGTGATCTCAACTATATAGGAAACAACTTGGTGATTCAATAATTGTTATTAGGAAATTTGACGACAAAGTCAAGCCTATGCATTTTGAATTTAACACTGATTTTGACAAATGGTAATTATAAATATATATACATTATTTAGTAGCACTATATATATTAACTTGCCAGTGGCGTCCATTTTATTGATGGGAATAATCCTAATGGATTTCATTCAAGAATCAACCCTTAAGTTTTGCAAATACATATTGAATTTTTTCCAGGGGTTGGGTTAATTTTTATATATAATTAAATTAACCATTTCATGCTTTTTTCTGAATATATGTTTAATAACCAATAATCCGTCCGATTTCCATTTAATCATTCAAAACAATTTTATTCGTTTTTTTTTTAAATTCATAAAATTCTAATTATACGTTTATTCATCAAATGTTAATTATACAGATCTGTTGTCTAAGAATATTTATATTTGCGTAGAAATAATTGGAAAATGTGAAAATCCGGCAATACAACTTAATAAATATAAAATAGCCCTTACGAATTGCGAATACCCAGCGCCTGTTCCAATTCTGCTCTTTTTTGATTGACCTTAGTGTAAAAGTATCTTGAAACGGCCTCCTGGGTCCATGGTTGATAGTAAAATTCGGCGCGACGTTCCTCCTCCGGATTTCCGACGACATCCGTCATTGTCTTTAAGTCACGCGTTTGGCTAACAATCCACCGATGTATAAACGTTTGCGGATCCTTGGCGAAACTCAAAAAGAACTCGCGATTCGTTTTCAGCTGATTAATAGTCTCCACTGTTTCATGTATCTTTGAGTCTAGTCCCTGAATCTCCTGCTGACTGGCCGTGCTCAACAAGAAATTGTTCATTTGATTCTTAAGCGTATCATCTACCTCCACATCAATGTCATAGCAGGCGGTTTGCTTGCTCTCAGTGCCGCCCTCCACAGAAATTACATGATTAATTACAATCGGATCTGGCGGATGCAACAGCGGATTAAGACGCTGTGGTATTTCAGCGAATTTCATTCGTGGACAACCGAAAATTTGCTCCAGATACTTGTCACAATTGATGAATTCACGCTCGTGCGCGTCCTGCAGTTTATGCGTCTTGATGTACTGCCACAACGCCGAAATAATGACGGGACGCGTCTGCGTGTGCACGCCCAACAGACGAGCTAAACGTGGATCGAGTTTAAACTGCAAGGGTTGATAATCGAGCAGCAGCAATATTGTGCAACGGACGTTACGGTCGCCGGGACGTTTGACCTGAAATCCGTCAGTCTCCTGCGTTGTGTGCGTTCGATGCCATTCCACCAAATGATTATCCGGCCCATAAAGATCCTTGTCTAATTCGATGACAAGCGACTTGAAGAAGCTGGAAAACTTACGTTTAATCTTGTTAGGGTCACCTTTTGTGTCCTCCAGCAGTCGCCCCTCGACACGCAACTCCCATGATGCTACTGATCCTTCAGCGCCTGGTTCTGTGCCCTCGGTTGGCTCCTTACTGGGATAAAACGTGTTAGAGATAAAGATTCGTAACTTCCGTTTTTGTTTCATTGGTCGCTTTAGCGCTTCCTGGATGTCTAAGCGTTTCCGCATTATCGTAGCGTCTAGCTTCCGTTCAAACGCCAACAAATCCATATACGCTTGCGATTCGGGCACCAATTCACGCACCTTTTGCGGCAGTATTTTATCGGATATTTTTTTCTTCTTTTTGGCAGCTCCATAATCACTCTTCTGTTGGATTGCGTTCACCGTGTTACGTGAATCCTGAGGACGCTTGCCTACCGGAGTGTTTGGCATTGATCCGCCGCGCATATTGCTCTGAAAATTGGGCTGTTGTTGACGTGGATGCATTCCAATGCCGCCCGGCGATGGACCAGAGCCCATCTGCGGTGGTGGAGTGTAGCCGCGCTATAAATTTAATTATTAGAGGTTAGTCAAGTGATGTGGGTAGGTCAAATGTGTGATATTTGTGGTACATACGGGAAAATTAGGGCCGGGCGCGTACGGCCGCAGCGGTGGACCTTGTTGCTGCTGGTAGCGTGGCTGCGGAGGCCCCGGTGGCGTCGACGGCAGAGTTGACGGCGGAAAGCGCTGAGACATGTCGCCGGGTCAATAAACTTGTACTTTTTCAGGATTTTTTGTAGCACTGTGAAGGTTTTACTTATATTATAAATTCCTATTTCATAAAACACACATTAAACCACAAACAAAAAAGGCGCACGTATTTAAAAATTCAAAGGTGTTAACTACTTTGAAGAGGAATAAACAAGAAAACGCGATGGAGAAAAAGTAAGCGCATAATTTATGTGTGTGCGTACATAATGACATGTATGGCGTCAGAGTTGCCACTGCCAATTTATTTCAAACCGCTAAATAATTGTAGATGACAGCTCAACCGTCAAATCGAGTGCGCTGGAGATTATTTTGGGGTTAGGTTTTTCATGTAGTGTGGTGAATAAAATTTTTGTGGCTCAAAAAATATTGCCCAATTTGAATAAAAAGTCGTTAAATTTTGTTCTTTGTCAGTAATTGTTTATAATAGAAAGTTGCATCTGTTTCATTTCAAAATTGAAACCGCCAATAACTTGAATTTTTATGATTTGTTGCTGAGGCTTGACTCTGTTATTTATTGGTCAATCTGAATGGGAATTTTGGTGGCGAATATAAATACACCAAACTTGCATAAAGCAGGAAA